>JAHREE010000163.1:199508-240946 GCA_033628505.1 Tringa tobata | reverse complement strand
GTGAGGGTGGCAGAGCCCTGGAAGAGGCTGCCCAGGGAGGGTGTGGAGTCCCCTTCTCTGGAGATCTTCAAGCCCCGCCTGGATGCCGTCCTGAGTGATGTGCTCTGGGCAACCCTGCTTTGGCAGGGGAGTTGGGCTGGATGGTCTCTAGAAGGTCCCTTCCAACTCCGACAATTCCCAGATTCTGTGAATAGCACATCTGCTTCATGGAATGTCATCTGGTGAAATCGTGGCCAAGTCAGGTCAACGGGGGCTTCACAGGGACTTCAGAGCCACAGGGGTGTCTCTCGCTGCTGTTTAATAGGTGACATGTTGTCCCTGCACACCATGTTCCACCGCTGGCAGTAAGGTGACGGGTAAGAGCACCGGTTATGTCCAGTGCTGCCCACAGTCTGCTGTGAGCCATTAACAAACCTTCACAAGCACCTTCAGGTTCTGTGTTCACCTTGGTGCACAACGGGGTCACCTGCACTTGTACCTGAAGGAGCAGCGCTTCCCCAGCCACACACCCGCATTTCTGCTGCTGGTTTTGGAGACATGAGCTGATGGCGTTGCTTCATTTTTTTTTTATTTTTTATCTCCTTTTATTTACCAAAATCTACTTGGTTTGTTTTCATGGAATCACAAAATCACAGAATTGTCAGAGTTGGAAGGGACCTTCTAGAGACCATCTAGTCCAACTCCCCTGCCAAAGCAGGGTTGCCCAGAGCACTCTTTTTACATGGGTTTATGGAATTTGATGGATTTGAAAATGCTGAAGCACATAGTATCGTAATTAAACCATGCTCAAAGAATGATGAGGCCACGTATGGAGGCGTGAATATAAATAATTTATGAATTGATGTAATAGAATCATAGAATCATCTAGGTTGGAAGGGACCTTTAAGATCATCTAGTCCAACCATCAAGATAAGCATGGAAGCATTTTTTCCCTTTAATAGAGAAGTGTGGATGGATTTTTTTTTCCTTTAATGGTTACAGTTTTAGTTTATCCACTCATTTAATATTCATTTTTTATTCTGTATAGAATCATAGAATGGTTTGGGTTGGAAGGGACCTTAAAGATCATGGAGTTCCAACCCTCTGCCCTGGGCAGGGACACCTCCCACCAGACCAGGTTGCTCAAAGCCCCATCCAGCCTGGCCTTGAACCCCTCCAGGGATGGGGCAGCNCCCTTCAGATATTGGAAGGCTGCTGTGAGGTCTCCCTGGCGCCTTCTCTTCTCCAGGCTGAACACCCACAGCTCTCTCAGCCTGTCTTCATAGGAGAGGTGCTGCAGCCTCTGATCATCTTCGTGGCCCTATTTAGTAGAGTGATTTAAAAACCAGCATTCCCGGGTTATTTTGTGTATGTAACTGCTGGAGCGTGGTGTCCCTGGGGTGACCCGTGGGTTTTCCAGAGCTGCAGCTGGGGGGGTCTCTTCTTTCTGAAGAAACCAGTGTCGGCTCAGTGCCCCCCGCCGCCCCTTCCCCGGCGTTTCGTGGTGGCTCAGCTGTCCCTGCAGGTCCCCAGAGGCGCAGGGGGAGCCACCCCCCGCGTCCAGCCCCGGCGTGGTGGCTTTGCCGCGGCCAGGCGAGCTGAGGTCACTCCTCGCCAGCCCATCGCCGCCGCGGGAGCCCAGAGGCAGAAGCGCCGCGTCCCCGCCGCAGAAGGAGCCAGGCTGTTCCCCGGGCATCCTCGGAACACCATGGCTCTGCAGGTGAGCCGTTCTGCACCTGGTGGAGAGGGCAGGGAGGGATGATGCACAGGGAGGGACGATGCACTGTCCGTCCCTGCAGTGCCGCGGTGCAGGCAGCCGTCTTTCCGCAGCCATAAGGATGATGACTGCAAAATCAAGGTTACCTTGCGGCACGGGAAATTTGCCTAAGCTGCTGGAGAATAAATAAATAATGCATTACTTTTCGCAAGTGGAGGGTGAGAGACATGCTGCTTATTTTGAACTGTTCATAGGTCCTGTAGTTTTTTTGAGCCTTGCCTCTTTAGACGATTCCTGAATTATTTTTTTTTTTTTAACGTGCGCGTCTGAGTTTGCTAGGACTGGATTATGCACTGAAAGGTAGGTACATATTTCTTGTTTTTTAGGATCTTGCTAGTCGCTGGGAGCTATAAAAAGAGGAGGGAAACTTCTAGCACTGAAGCAGGGCTACATGTGCATTTGGGAAGCATGAATAATTTTTAAGGGAGTTGTGCATATTTTTTTAAGATGTGTGCATCTTTGGGGTGGCACATTTTGATGGGCTTATGTTTGGGTAGGAAAGCTTCTACTTTCGACCTTCTGGGTCAAGAGAGCTTCCTTCTACCTTCTCTCTGACTATAGATTTAAATAGTTCTTGAGGAAATTATCTCCATTGCTGGCTTTTAGCCTCCTACCTTTGTAGCAAACTATGAATACGTCCCTTGTCTTGCCCATGCCCTGATGGATTAGGCTGTTTTTCTTCATGAGGCTTTCTATTATCCCTTTCACTTCCAGATTTGCAAGCCCTTTCATCCCGGTCTCATTATAATGTCTGTCTCGGCTTAGTTAGTGTGCACGTTTTGCAAAGGGTGAGCAACGTAATGCTCTGACCTAGATGCAGGGGATGTATTGCCAGTAGCTCAGCAATTTTCTTCTGAGCTGCAATTATGTCGAGCAGCACAGAGGTTTCATTGTGGTGCTTTACAGCTAAGAGGAAGAATCCGATTTCTTCAGTGGGTCAGAACTGCCAAATCCCAAACATAACACCACCTTTGTTTAATTAGTGATCACCAAATTCATAGTTTGTTTTATTCTGCCTTGAATTTGCTCTAGAAATAAATTTATTAGCCTGATGATTTAGCAGAAAGAGGTGAGTGCAGTATGATGTGCCATTGCTGTCTACAGGTACACTTTCACACAAAATACTGTGAGATCCTACACATTCTGCATTAGACATTATAGAGGTTGTTTATCCACAGTTGCTTTGATTGACAGCTACCATCCCTATCCCTAAAAATTCACTGAATCAAGCTGTACAGGAGTGAGGACGAAATGAATACAATGATGTTTTTGTCGGGGGGGGGACTGTAAAAGATTTCTAAGTTTTGCAAACTGGTAAAATATTCCGCTGTAAATGAAGAATTCATTCAAGCTTTTTTCTTTGCAATAAGGGAGTATGCAATAATAGCCTGATGATTCGTGCATTTTTCTTTATTGCATGTGTGTATGTGTATGTTTATGTTTGTACATATTCTTATGCTTTTAAATTGAGGAGTTAAAGGGAATTTTATCGGCACACGATTAAAAAGGAATTATATTTTTATAGGCCACTCCTAAGCATGTTCTGTAAACAAGCAAATCCTAAGCAATGGTCTGTGCACAATTATTGGCTAGGGGGAGATGAAGAAAGAAATGTTTAGTATTTAAATTTCATTTCTGCATATTTCTTGCTGTGTAAGATACACATTTACATATTTTCACAACAGTTATCTTGCGATACTTGCCTATAGAACCAAATGGAATAAAAGGATAGGAAGAAGCTTATTAACTTAATGGTTTCCTTTCTTAATTTTTTTTTTCTGAGTTATCTTTTGTCTTGTACAAGCCTAATTCATTCTTACTGTGCAGTTTAGACCAGAAAACAATTCAAGGCATGTGGAAGATTTCTGCTGACTTGAATGGTCACTGTACGTCCATGCTGGCCAAGGCTCACATGCAGTAGTGGCCACAGTATACAGATGAAGATAAAGCTTATTTAAACTTTAACCGATTGTGGCAACTCAGTTATGTTTTATTATTGATAGCACTTCTTAATCTTACTGTTAACAGAGCAGGAATGCTGCTTTGTTTGAACGTGTACGGTGAATGTTAAGAGATGTCTGTGATGTAGGAGTGGGTGATAGGTATAGTCAAGAATGTCACATTGCTTTTAGGGGTGTCAAAGATGTCATTCACGTATGCCATTTTTAATTCAGTGATAAGTTAGTTGCATTGTTGATTTAGTTTCCCCTCGTTGGGTACTTCTCCATAATGCATGCTGTACATCTATGTCGTCAGTGCATATGTGGACATGCGTGTTTGCGTAATCAGGCTACAGTTCTGGTACCCGAGTACAAAAACTCCTTTGTGTCCTAATGCTGCGGTGTCTGAAACACCGGGCAGCAGCCTGGCACGTCTGGAGTGATGCTGGGGATGAGCCACCATGAAAATTCGGAGCACGTGGGTTCCTCTGCTCTAAGTGCCCACATCCTTGCTCCTGCCCTGCGGGAAGCACGGAGTGGACGGGGCCGATTTTGGTGGAGGGGTAAGTATCTGTCAGGGTGTATGGCGAGGCAAAAAGTGATATGAACGGTGTCACAAGCACTGTGAGTTCCTGTTTAGCTTATAGCGAGGTGCCCGCCTGCCCCTGTGCTGCCAGGCAGCAGGCACCCACGCTGTGCCCCCGGCTCTTGTGCCCCAAAGCCCCGAGTGCTCTCCCCGCGCTGTCGGCAACTCGCTGGTCTCAAATGCCTGCGTTCGCCTTTCCAGTTTGGCTTCTGAAAGGAAGGTTATTGATATTTACTTACTTTCTATGGCCCTTGGCAATTTTGGGTGAAAAATTAAAAATGAGTTCAACATCTAAAGCTGCTGAAATTCAGGTCGAGCTACCCTACAGAAGGAGAATAAGAGAAAGTACCACATAAGAAGAAAAATAAAGACTGCAAGGCTTTCATGAAAGCAAATATTAATATTACAAATATTAAGAATTCCTCATAGTGATGACTTTATTATATTGCTTGCAAGATGTACATATGAACCATGTACTGGGATTAATAACTAAAACACTGTTCTTTTCTTTTATGGCCGAAGATACCTCTCTTTTGAACATCTAGGATAAACCAGAGACTGAATGATGCATGATGCAAAATGTTTTTGTTTGCACCTAAGCTAGAAGCTGTCAAAGCTTTTATTTCTGGAGAAAGAATATATTTCTTTAATCATATTTAAGACAAGGATTTTCTTAAAGGATTTCTTTAAGATAAGGATTTTCTTGTTTGTATAGATTTTTTTCTTCTATGGCATCAAGAACAAGTAGATGTAGAGAATATACCATTTTCACATTAGCCTAACGGCTGATCCTAAGGGAAATACTGTTACAACTTGTGCTGTAAGCTTCATAAGTTCCAGTAAAATTCTAATGCCAGACTTTATGGAGTAATTAGCAGGAGGTTCTTTGTACCCTTCTTAATTGCTGTTCAGCAGATTTAGTATTTAAAGAAAAAAATTAAAATATCTGAAATACCCATCTGTAGCCATAGGTATTGCAACTGTGGCAGTGCAGCCACAGTCACAAAGATTTTTTCAGCAGGAATTCCTTAGGGATCCGATTGTACCACTGTGTGCGTCATGAAAACTTGGCCAGCTGACAGAAGATTTCTGAGATCTTATCATTTAGTGATTTGACCTGAAATATAGGGGTTTGCATTCTTGTATAATTACATTCATAAAATATTTCCATATTTAAATGTTTCCTTTTAACATCTGCAATTGAAAGGGGTTTTAGAAGAATAAAAATTAATTGACTTGCACTTTGTGGCAAATACTAGAACTGTGTCTCCTGACCTATACATGGAGATATTTCACCCCCAGCATGACAGCAGACCCCTCCATTCATGAATATAAGTATCTGGAGTTCTTATTTATAAGAATTGAATCTACATCATTATTAATGCCCCTATTGCTAATCTAAAACATTAAATCACACTGAAATTCTTCTGTTTAGCTAACTTGCCAGAGCACTTTCCTCATTTTTTAAATTGCACAAGCTCCTACTCCACAGAGCTTATTACTTTAAGATAATTTCAAAATGTTTGTTTTACGGCAGTGAGGAGATACGGCCTTTGCTGTCAGACTGCAAAACGCCACCCCATACAGGTTAGAAAAGGCCTCTCAATGCTCGTATTTATGTGAAGGTCACTACATATTGTGAAGGTTGAGGACCCCGTGCATGCTATTTATCCTGCCCCTCTGCTCCTCCCTGGGGAGGCCCCATCTGGAGCACTGGGTCCAGGTCTGGGCTCCCCAGTTCCAGAAGGACAGGGAACTGCTGGAGAGGGGACAGCAGAGGGCTACAAAGATGATGAGGGGCCTGGAGCATCTCCCTTACGAGGAGAGGCTGAGGATCTTGGGGCTTTTTAGTCTGGAGAAGAGAAGACTGAGGGGGATCTGATCAACGCCTATAAATACTTAAAGGGAGGGTGTCAGGAGGATGGGGCCGGTCTTTTTTCAGTGGTGCCCAGGGACAGGACAAGAGGAAATGGGCACAAACTTGAACATAAGAAGTTCCACCTAAACATGAGGAGGAAGTTCTTTCCTGTGAGGGTGGCAGAGCCCTGGAAGAGGCTGCCCAGGGAGGTGGTGGAGTCTCCTTCTCTGGAGACATTCCAACCCCACCTGGACACGTTCCTGTGGGACCTGCTCTGGGTGGACCTGCTTTAGCAGGGGGTTGGACTAGATGATCTCCAGAGGTCCCTTCCTACCCCATATCAGGATGCAGGTGATCCTGCATCTGTGATCCTGCATACCTCCTAACCTTCATACAGTCCTCAAAAGCGTTTGCTGTTAAATGTTGTGTTCTCTTCTTGAGTTTCTTTCCTGTGGTAGGGGTCCCTCCCATTAAGAAGCAAAAGATGACCAGAGGTAAGGTAGAGTTACGGAAGGAACAGAGGAAATCCTTAGGCTTAGTTAGTTGGGAACAACTAGATGCTATTTTTTTTTTTTTTTGGGGGGGGGGGGGGGGCAGGGGGAAAATGTTTGCTTTTATTATTAAATTTAAATCCTTAAGCTGCTAATATGGCTACTTTTTAAATGGGACCCTCCACAGACTTTCTAAGATTTACTTAAAGTAGTGTTTACCTAAAGTAGTGTGACTATTTGTAGAGTACAAGCCGTGAAATTTGTACTTTGTCTGGCTTCTAAGTGGAACATCGGGCAGCTACTACTGTCTGTACCTGGATTTGGGAGCCCTAGTCAAGAGCACTTGATTCTGCAAACAGCGAGCAGAAAGGTGGAATTGACTCCAAGAGCTTGCAGTTGTCAGAAAAGCTGAATTTTACTTCAATGTAAAGAAGAGGTTCTGCTCATATAGCATGTATGTAATTTGTGTGGCAATTGTGTATTACTGCGATTTCTGCCTGAAAGTTCAACGACTTATTATCACGTAGACCACTTTTTTTTTTTTAACCTCAGTTTAGCTGCAATTCAGAGTGAAGATTTTAGTTTGTGTTTAAAACAGAACCAGCCAAGCCTCTCAGATGTTACTTAAACTCTGTGATTAATTGGGACTGAAAACACTTTGTGAAACGTTTAATAATTTACTCTTTAACTGAGGTGAAAAAGCTTGTACTCCAGATTTCTAGCCTTTCAGGAAAATAAATAATCAGGTTTCATATTTCTGACATTGACTTTTGTAGAAGAAAATATTTAAATTTTCTTTATACAGAACAATGAAGCAAAAGAGCTTTTGTTGTCCCTACAATCCACTTTTAATTCTGATCCAAGCTGACTAAATCCAGTTACTTCAATTAAAATAGTTGTTATGATCACTTTCATTCCTGCTAAAATGCTGATTTTCTTTAAAGAAAATGATAGAGTATAGAGAAACAAACAAAATATGCTGTAGAAGAAGCTGTAAGGTCAGAAGAGATGCTGTAAGGTCATTTCAACCTTGAGTCAGCTTTTATATGTAGGCTGGAGCACATGATTTTGTTTTATCTACATTATATATTATGTATTCTGGGTGTTATGGTTTTTGATTCTAGAAAAATCCTATATTTGTTTTGCAGTGCTTGAAGTATTTGGTTGGTCAAAAAAATATATTTAAAAAATCTACAGTGTTGCTCTTAAAAGTAATCAGACAACAAAAAGTTGCACTTAAAGCTTCATGTTTTTCTAAGATTCTACGGTATACTTGAATTTTTATAAATACTGAGAAATATTTTTATTAAAACAGGAACAAACTGCACAAGCATAGTGACATATTTTCAGTCTATAGAGTTTTAGATTTAAGAATATAATTTGGAAATCATTTAATTTAGAATTTAATGTGGTAAATCTGCCAAATTGTATACTTTATTGAATGACCAAGTTTCAGAGCTTTAAGTGGACAAATGGCACTTGGAATTTGGCTAATTCTCAGTACATCTTGGTTTAACCCCAGCCAGCAGCTAGGACCACACAGCCGCTCACACAGCTCTCCCCCCTTCCTCCCCAAAAGATATGGGAGAAAAGGAGGGGAAAAGAAAAAAAAACCCTCCCTTGAGATAAAGATGGATTAATAGAACAATAGCAGAAAAAGCAAAATAACAATAATAATCATAGAACGGTTTGGGTTGGAAGCGACCTTAAAGATCATGGAGTTCCAACCCCCCTGCCCTGGGCAGGGACACCTCCCACCAGACCAGGTTGCTCAAAACCCCATCCAGCCTGGCCTTGAACCCCTCCAGGGATGGGGCAGCCACAGCTTCTCTGGGCAACCTGGGCCAGGCTCTCACCACCCTCACAGGAAAGAATTTCTTTCTGGTATCTCATCTAAATCTCCCCTCTTTCAATTTAAAACTGTTACCCCTCATCCTATGGCTATGGTCCTTGATAGAGTCCCTCCCCTCTCTCCTGTAGCTCCCTTCAGATATTGGAAGGCTGCTCTAAGGAATCCTTAGGGCCTTCTCTTCTCCACGCTGAACAACCCCAGCTCTCTCAGCCTGTCTTCACAGCAGAGGTGCTCCAGCCCTCTGATCATCTTTGTGGTCCTCTGCTGGACCTGTTCTAATAGGTCCATGTCCTTACTGTGTTGGGGGCCCCAGAGCTGGTTGCAGTACTCCAGGTGGAGTAGAGAGGGAGAATCATCTACTCTACTCACAGAGCAGAGTAGAGAGGGAGAATCATCTCCCTCAACCTGCTGGAAGCGCCCATTGCCAGGTCATGTTGAGCTTCGCATCAACCAACTCCCCCAAGCCCTTCTCCTCAGAGCTGCTCTCAATCCATTCCCTGCCCAACCTGTATTTGTGCTTGGAATTGCCTCAACCGAGGTGTGGGGCCTGGTACTTGGTCTTGTTGAACTTCACGACATTCACACCGGCCCACCTCTCAAACCTGTCAAGGTTGCTCTGGATGGCATCCCCCCACACTGTGTTTAGGAGTTGGGTGCTGAAGGTGGTGCTGGCAGTAGCGTTGCTCATCTCCCTGAGGTAGGTCCGTGCCGGCTGTTGGTCACCTACTGCAGTGTCAGCAGAGAAGTGGAAATGAGGGGGAAGGTGAGCAGTACCCCCCACCAGCATCAGGGTACTGGAGCTCTGCCATGGAGTCAGGGCCAAAAGGGTTCAGAAATTACTGCTGGGCTGCAAACTTCAGCGAACACCTTCCTACCCCCAGCATCACCAAAAGACACATCCACTGCATTCATTGTGCGGGCTGCTTGCGTGAACGTATCTGTAGATATCCTGACGCTAGACAATCGGTAACCCTTCCAAGTGTTTAGATGTAAAACTGCTGGGGAAAAAGAGCTGTACTTATTTTAGCAGTGCTGACCCTATCAGCCATGGAGGCCTAGTTCCTTTTCTGGTAACTTAAGGTTTTATTAAGCATCTTTCACGGAAAATGCCTAGACTCACCGCTAACCCCAAGCGAGCAGTAGTTGAGAGTACCTAATGATACTACTGTGTGTGCTATACTTAGTATTTTAAGCACACCCCTTGAGAGGAAAAGTAACACTTTTTTTTTTTTTTCTTTCTTCAGGCTGACTTCGATAGTGCTGCAGAAGATGTAAAAAAACTAAAAACAAGACCAACTGATGAAGAACTGAAGGAACTATATGGACTCTACAAACAGGCTACTGTTGGAGATATTAATATTGGTATTCCTATATATACTTTGCATTTACTCCCATATCTTGATGAAATTAAGCAAATGTTGTGCAAATCTGCACGATAATCCAAGGTATGCATTTATTTTGCAGATTGTCCAGGAATGCTAGATATGAAAGGCAAAGCCAAATGGGAGGCATGGAACCTGAAAAAAGGTGTTACCCCAATTAAATTTACATGATGTAGTCATGTTTATAAGGACGACAAATGAAGAAAGATAATGACTCCTACTTTCCTTTGCAGGTTTATCAAAGGAGGACGCCATGAATGCCTATATCTCTAAAGCAAAAGCAATGGTAGAAAAATATGGGATCTAGAGTATTCAAAATAATTCTCACTAACAACTAACTCTTCAGTAGCTAATTCACTAACTCTGTGGAGAAAAATGCAATACTAACTCCTTATTGTGTAGTCTGACAGTAAAATCTTTTAAGAATAAGCTGTTTGACTGTAAAGGGTATTTACATACATACTCTATTTTTAGATTGTATCTTATTCTAAATAAATATGAACCTAATAAATTAAGCTTTCTGTAAGAATTGTGGAGTTTTGTGGGTATTAAATTATATTCAGCATTTTTATGGGAGCACACAAACAGAGAAGGTCTAAAAGGAAAATAATATAGCTGTCATTTTTTGCAAATGAAGTCATGGAATGAAGTTTGTGCACATCCAAGATGAGAAAAGACGAAAACTTCTTTAAGAATGAAAGCCAATGTTTATTTAAAAAAAAAAAATCAGAAAAACTCTCTCTTTTAAAGGTTTACAAAGATCTGGAGGAACAGAGCAACTCTTAGTCACAACTGCACGCAGCTGTACAGAAAGAATGACTTACTATGAAGTGCTTTGGACTAATCTTACACCTTCTTCTATTAAAATAGAGGGAAATATTCATAGACCAGCATTTTCTATACATTTTGTTATGTGTTTTGTCAAGAAAATTTCATTAGAAGGTTCCAGCAGATAAAAGTGACCTCCGGGCAGCTCGTAAAAGGAGATATCTCCACTTGTTAGATCATGCCAGGCTGCAAAAGATATTTAAAGTGTCAGAGAAATGTCAACTATTGTGATCATTTTACACAACTATTTCAAAGTTATTACTAGGTAATTATTTTAAATTCCATTGTTGATTTGTTTCATTTAAGAAGAAGATAAAAGACTTTAGAAGACTCTTCATGAACTGATTCGATACAACAGGAAAACATGTGAGTATAAGAGGAAAACCATTCAAGCAAAGTACCTTCTATATCACGTGATTTGTCTTCAGACCCATTAAAGCAGGTGATGTCGCAAGAGAAGGGGATATTCCTTTCTGCCCTCTCGAAACTGTGAACACAAGAAGTATTTCACTGAATTTCACTGAATTTTTAGAGTTGGAAGGGACCATAGAGATCATCTAGTCCAACTCTCCTGCCAAAGCAGGACCACCCAGATCATGTCAGATCATGCCACTCAGGACTGCATCCAGGCGGGTCTTGAAGATCTCCAAAGAAGGGGACTCCATAAAATACCTGTATTTGGGGTTTGCTTCCACATGCAAAATAGCTTTTTATTTCTCCTCCAACCTGTAACAAACTTCAGGAATTAGGTTGTGCAGAACACCAGGAGAAGGAATTACTGTAGCTGTAAGATTCTTAGCTCCTTACCCTACTGCAATTTGGTCTAAAATTTTAAAGAAAGAATGACCCAATCCTTAGGAAAAAAAAAAAGAGCTTCAACCTGCAATGAAAATTTTCACCTACAATGAACAATTATGTTGTCTGCTTCTATTCAAGTTCTAGTGTTTCAGGGCCTTATCAGTGTCAGGTTCCTATGGCCAAAGTGGGTCCCACATCCAAGAGTGTCCTTGTCTTTGCCAGGGTACGAAACTCAAAGCACTCAGCTGCCTGAGCTGATGTGTAGGACCTGGTGGGGATGCAGTTGGGACAGAAGAAGCTCTCTAGATGCCTAGAACACAGGGATTCTTTGCTTCTGGTTAGGCTACGGGGCCTCGGATCAGGAGGCTGAATGCAGTCGTCCTGAAGCATGATCAATTGAGCTTATTAGCCTCAGAAAGAAAGAAAAGATGCGAGAATATTCTTTTTAGTGGCTACTGACTTTGGATCCTAAGTAGAACCGTAATGCCACCATGACATGGTCCCTGCAGTAATCACTGTAGTGGTTGCTACAGTAAGCAGTGTTTTCATCTAGGGCTTAAATCCCAGGATATAAATGGAAAAGCACACAAAGGAGAAAATGATGATTACTGTTTCATGTTCTTTTTATAACAGAAATGAGAACCAATTATAGAGAAAGAAAGAAGAAAACCTGAAATGGTTGGACAGAAGTAAAACTATAAAATATAAATGTAATACAGAATTGTAAAACTTACGAGAATGTCTGAAGAACTCTAAGGTCTTCTTTGAAAGTAAGTAACAGATGTTTCTTAACGTCTTCATTTTGTAGAAGCTCGGAAGGAGTTCCTCCTAAAACTTCTATATATTCAAGAATGTCTTCATCTTTTGCATCAGATATGGATGCAGTTTTGATGGGAACAAAATCTTCAGACTGTCAGCACCAGAAAAAACTGATCAGGTGTTGCATATAATACACTTTAAACAGTAAGAGTTCTTTTAGTAAAAAAATACAATGATTCTCTGTCTCCAGAATACAGTGTCTGATTAGGTTAACATCCACAGAGAATACTTCTTGGAAAGGGTTAGTAGACTCTGCTGAAAATACAGATTCTGAGTAAGTCAAGTACCCTCAAGGTCTGAAACTTCCACAGACAACCATTAATTTAATTTTGTTCACACTCTCACTATTGAAATACAACTAATAAAATAATCTGTTTAAGAGAAAGAAAAGCCTAGCAGTGGACACAAATCTGACTAATGTAGGATTGGAGAGACCAAGCAGTTATGGAAATTTGCAGGAATAATAATTGCTTCCATGAAGTACTAGCTCGTACTAGGATTTCTAAGAAGCTTCAGAAACAGAAGAACAGAAATAGCAAGTGATGACTGAGGACAGGAAGGCTGGGAAAAAGCCACTTCACTGTTGTTCTCCTGAGAAAGATTAGCAGAACCACCAGAACCTCAAAAGGAGCCGAGCAGAGATTAAAAAGCCAACAAAGAATGAAGAGGGAAAGAAATCACCAGACAAATGTACTGAGGGCTAAGGCAGGAGGTTTAGGAAAGCCGAGGGTAAGACAGTTATTTCACCTTACAGAGTAGGGAGTGGCACTTCCTATTTTGTTTTGATTACTCTTTAGTATTAAGCCAAAGGCCATAGTAAATACTACAGCATTCAGAAAAGGTAGCATTAGTGTAAGGAGGCTGTTCTCCTGAGGCGGAGGTTAGCAGCAGGGAATATTCTGTGACCTGAAATTCTCCGTCTGCCTCCGAATTTATTTCCTCTAAGAAAATAGCACATTTTTCTGCAAGTGTTCAGAAGCACTGCGTGTTTTGTATTAAAGCCACTCTGCACGCTGTACTGTAAAAAAAGTTATTTTTACTCTGGGTAGCTTATATACTGTTTTGTTTCGTACTATTAATGATTCTGTAACTTACATGTGGGGCATGTGCCCCTGATAGAAAAAGATGGAACGGCTCTAGTCCATACTTCTCTTTCAAGTGCAATGCAACTGCAAAACTAATATAAGATCCAAAACTGCAGCAAAAAAAGAGAAATTAAAGCAAAGTAAGCAAAAACATGTAAAAATTGAAAAATTTAAATATAATTTGATTTTCAGTGCTAACTGGCTATCTTGAATAGTTACTGAAAGCATATATGACATGCAAATTGTAGTGATATTAGCTAACTGACATGAAGTGTGTTCCTATGCAGTCTAGTTTTATAAATCAGACCTTTTTGTAGTCTCTCTCTCTTTCAGTAGTCTCCTCGATTTGCAGTAAGAACAGTTATTTTGAATAGTTGGTTCTAAGTGATCTTAAAAATCTATGTGTTTTATGAATGTTTCACCTCCTGCATCCATACGGAGCAAGCACTAGCACAAATATTAACAGTAAACACAATTATAATTTATCAGTGTAAAAAAAGAAAGAAACACAACACTGCCATTTTTAAAAGACATTGTGCCTGAAGCAATAAGTAAATAACCAGAGTCTTTGAGATCAACAGCATTTTTTAGGGTGACTTGACAAAAGACCTTTGCAGAAGTGTGCTTTCACAGAATCACAGAATGCTATGGGGTTGGAAGGGGCCTCTGGAGATCATCTAGTCCAACCCCCTGCCAGAGCAAGTCCACCCAGAGCAGGTCCCACAGGAATGTGTCCAGGCGGGTTTGGAATGTCTCCAGAGAAGGAGACTCCACCACCTCCCTGGGCAACCTCTTCCAGGGCTCTGCCACCCTCACAGGAAAGAAGTTCCTCCTCATGTTTAGGTGGAACTTCTTATGTTCCAGTTTGTGTCCATTCCCTCTTGTCCTGTCCCTGGGCACCACTGAAAAAAGACCAGCCCTGTCCTCTTGACACCCTCCCTTTAAGTATTTATAAGCATTGATCAGATCCCGCCTCAGCCTTCTCTTCTCCAGACTAAAAAGCCCCAAGTCCCTCAGCCTCTCCTCGTAAGAGAAATGCTCCAGGCCCCTCATCACCTTTGTAGCCCTCTGCTGTCCCCTCTCCAGCAGTTCCCTGTCCTTCTTGAACTGGGGAGCCCAGAACTGGTCCCAGTGCTCCAGATGGGTCCTGCCCAGGGCAGAGCAGAGGGGCAGGATGACCTCCCTCCACCTGCTGGTCACACTCTTCCTGATGCCCCCAGGATGCCATTGGCCTTCTTGGCCACGTGGGCACATTGCTGGCTCATGGTCATCCTGTTGTCCCCCAGGACTCCCAGGTCTTTTTCCTCCGAGCTGCTCTCCAGCAGGTCAGCCCCCAAAGTTTTTGCAAATAGAAGGAAGAAACTATCTAATTTGAGAGTTCAAAGATAAAGCTCCTTCACCAGGGTGTCTAAAGATGTATATATGTTTACCTGTGACCAAAAAATGCAAATGGCTTTTCTTGCAATTCTTCTAACAAAACACTTGAAAATTCATTAACTATGGTTGCCATGTCTTTCGCAAAAGGCTCTTTAAGACGAGATTCTCTTCCAGGAAGCCTTACAGAGGACACTGCAGAAGAGGTGGAGCAGGAGAGGGAAAAGAATAATAGTTATTTTGAATAGAAACAGCAAAATAATTTTAATTGTATTTTGAATCTATTCTGCAGAATATAGAGGTTATTTAAATTAATCCTTCTTACAGCTGGTACAGTGTATTTGCTGTTGCTACTACTGTCTTTTAATCCTGTGAGAGATGAGGTTTCCATCCTTTCCTTCACTCACAAATGTTGCCTCTCGAATTGATCTGATTGGTAAACTCCTGGTGTTAGAAATCCACAAGGTCCTGATCTCAGCTGAGCTTTCAAAGCAACTTTATTACTATTAGTATTAATACCAACCGCAAATTCATTAATTTCAATAATAGTAAGTTTGAGGGTTGTGTAAAATATATCCCTTCAAGGGCAGCATTAGAACTTTAAACCATATTAGAATCACACAGACCCTGTTTTCTTCTTCGCAAGCTCTTCAGCACTGCAGAGGGTATGGTGCGGAATAACTATCAATCGATGGCAATTTATATTCGTATGGAAGGGCATATTATGTGCTCCTATTATATTCCTTTCTAAACTGGGGATTTTCCTCTCACTGTTTAGAGAAAGTAAGGAATAATAGATCGGAAAAAAATGTTGATTTTCTAAAATCTCCTAAACCTGAAATCATCACATATTACTGCCAAACTCACGTGGAAGTAATAGGTCAGACGCAAAGTACTTAGAAGAGATGGAATAAACCACTACCTAACCCCAAAGNCCTCTGCTGTCCCCTCTCCAGCAGTTCCCTGTCCTTCTTGAACTGGGGAGCCCAGAACTGGTCCCAGTGCTCCAGCTGGGTCCTGCCCAGGGCAGAGCAGAGGGGCAGGATGACCTCCCTCCACCTGCTGGTCACACTCTTCCTGATGCCCCCAGGATGCCATTGGCCTTCTTGGCCACGTGGGCACATTGCTGGCTCATGGTCATCCTGTTGTCCCCCAGGACTCCCAGGTCTTTTTCCTCCGAGCTGCTCTCCAGCAGGTCAGCCCCCAAAGTTTTTGCAAATAGAAGGAAGAAACTATCTAATTTGAGAGTTCAAAGATAAAGCTCCTTCACCAGGGTGTCTAAAGATGTATATATGTTTACCTGTGACCAAAAAATGCAAATGGCTTTTCTTGCAATTCTTCTAACAAAACACTTGAAAATTCATTAACTATGGTTGCCATGTCTTTCGCAAAAGGCTCTTTAAGACGAGATTCTCTTCCAGGAAGCCTTACAGAGGACACTGCAGAAGAGGTGGAGCAGGAGAGGGAAAAGAATAATAGTTATTTTGAATAGAAACAGCAAAATAATTTTAATTGTATTTTGAATCTATTCTGCAGAATATAGAGGTTATTTAAATTAATCCTTCTTACAGCTGGTACAGTGTATTTGCTGTTGCTACTACTGTCTTTTGATCCTGTGAGAGATGAGGTTTCCATCCTTTCCTTCACTCACAAATGTTGCCTCTCGAATTGATCTGATTGGTAAACTCCTGGTGTTAGAAATCCACAAGGTCCTGATCTCAGCTGAGCTTTCAAAGCAACTTTATTACTATTAGTATTAATACCAACCGCAAATTCATTAATTTCAATAATAGTAAGTTTGAGGGTTGTGTAAAATATATCCCTTTTAGAACTTTAAACCATATTAGAATCACACAGACCCTGTTTTCTTCTTCGCAAGCTCTTCAGCACTGCAGAGGGTATGGTGCGGAATAACCATCAATCGATGGCAATTTATATTCGTATGGAAGGGCATATTATGTGCTCCTATTATATTCCTTTCTAAACTGGGGATTTTCCTCTCACTGTTTAGAGAAAGTAAGGAATAATAGATCGGAAAAAAATGTTGATTTTCTAAAATCTCCTAAACCTGAAATCATCACATATTACTGCCAAACTCACGTGGAAGTAATAGGTCAGACGCAAAGTACTTAGAAGAGATGGAATAAACCACTACCTAACCCCAAAGTTCACAGCACAGAAATGTCTCACTTTCTGCACAGAACAGCTCAGGAAGAGCACGCTGCTCCTTGATTCTATTCCTCTGTGGAAAATTTGATGTGAATGGTGCAACTTTTTACAGAAAGCATACGTGCATTTCGAGGACTGGTACAATTGCGTTGGCCGTGCTCTCTACAAACGCTACGTTATTTTTTTTTTCTTTGTGTTAGGTCTGGAAAATGGCCTTTGTTCCTCTTCAAATAGTTCAGCGATGGATCTTTTTAGTGCTGATATAGCCTGATAGCAATAAGAATTACTTCACACTGTAACTAAATGTCATTTCACTGTTATAAATCCACAGTTTAAACTTCAGTTTTGATGCAGGGAGTGCAAAGCCAGGCAAACACTCCAGATAACGGGAATTCATTCTGTGCAGTCTCTCAACATTAGAAATAGTTCTCATATATTCATTGTTAACCCTGCTGATGCTTTTTTTTTTTTAACATGTTAACAGTATGCCCGTATACTGCTGTTTCAATATCATTTGATCCAAGGTGATACACAAACTCAGTAAACTCAGCACCCTAATGGGAATGGTAATTCCTAATGGAATTCCTTTCTGGATAAGACTCACTGGAGGAAGATTGCAGTGCTCTCAAGAACATTATATGCCATTCAAAAAAATTGGCTACCATGTATGTCGGACTTGCTTAACTTTAACTACATAAATGACTAGCCTTCAATTGAGCTGCTGAAGAGTTTGCCCCATTGAGCAAGTTGAGAAGTTCCACCTCCAGCCCACGGAAAGCAAATCAGCCTATAGAGAGCATTTGGCCTTTTGTATGGACAAACAACCAGCTTCTCCATTCCTGAAAAAAAAACACAAACAAAACCACAAGAAAACAACACATCATTCTAGAACGAGACTCTTCGGTTATAGGAAAATGAGAGTGGGTTAAGTCTAATTTGAAACAATGGGCTGCAATATTTGCTGTCATCAGATCAGCTTGTGCTACAACAACAGTCTCTTAGATATGATATAATCTTCATGCAACAGTGGAAACCAGTTCTGCTTTTATAAATGGTGATGGAATAGCATTGGGCAACAGCCTTGGTTAATATTTTCTCCTAATTGAGTCACTGACCACAAAGAACATAACAAACAGCAAAATAAATTGATATGGGATTTCAGGGTGACCATTTGAAAACATCAGCTTTTAGAACATACACAATAAGAGGTCCATCTAAAGACCTAGAAAACATAAGGACCGCCTACTTCAATAATCTCTCTACTACACCAGTAAAACGGATGTCTAGGGATGCAATTTCTTCATGTATAGGAAACATCTATGAATTTCTCTTTCACATATGTATCCAGTCTCCCCTTAAATTCCCATGAAGAGTTAGCATCTATGCCATCCTCTTGCAGTGAGTTGCACAGCTCTGCTACCTGTTGCATAAAGAACGCTCTCCTTTTTTGTTCTTAATCCAACTCCTACAACTTCATTTGGTGGCCACAGGGTAAAGAAAGTGAATGGTGCCTCTCTCAGATTTGCCACTGAGCATTTCCAAGATCTTCTCTCTGCCTTTACTCAGCTCTTGTTCCTGAACGAAAAGGCCTGGTTTGCTTAGGTGTCCCTGGCATGGTAGTGCTTCCATGCTTCCATCGTTGCTGCCCACCTCTGATTTTTTCTAATTTTGTTATATCCCTTTTGAGACAGTGGAGTAAGCAGAGCCACATTCAGCTTTATCACAGCAGCCGTATTATTATAAAATAGTACAGAAAAGTAACAGAGAAGTTACAGACAAGTAACAGCTGAAGCAAGATTTATAATTACTCCTTCCTTCTTGCTGAGAAGGAAAAACAGCATCGAAAATGTCAACTGCATTGTCTCTAGCATCAGATACTGTCTTTACTATCTGAAGAAAACAGCCCATTCTCAACTATTTTTATTCTTTCCCAATTTTCTTGTCCTTTGTTGTTGCTGATTAGATTTTATGGCCATAAGCACTGAGGTGACCTCCTACGACTTACATCATACCAGGCTGTGCCCTGTCAAAGGAACCTGTCAACACCGGGTGCTGCAGAAATGCTTGGCAAAGATAAATTAAATAGAAGCAATAGTGATACAGGATTTTAAAAAATGTTTTCTGCGACCATTAGCTCGCATGTTCTTGTTAAAAAGACTGAAAAGCTAGTAATTAAGAGATAACAAGCAGCAAAATTCCATTTCCAAAATGCTGAAAGTTGTTAGAGGTATTATTTCTCAGTGTGTATATAGATGGGTATATGCAAGGGCTGATTCGTCATAAAATATACCTTTATGCCTATATGCAGTCTCTGTTATCTGCACAAAAAGTTTAAGAAATGCAGCCAGATCAGAATGGACAGCAATTCATACCTATTTTAAAACCATGTAATACAAGCAAGACAGAAGAAAACCTACCCAAATGTGGCTAAAATTGTCTTGATTTTTATGTGCGTTTAAACTAGGAAGTTTGTCAACGTTTGTTAAGAATCAGTTCGAAGGAACTATAAGAACAGCAAGCCAAAAAACTGGTAGCAAAAATCAGTGGGCAGATGATGTGATCTTCAAAAGAGCAGAGGAAAGTGGAACCATTGCTGCAGAAGACGTAATTCCTCTGGTGGATTCATTAGCATCAGTATCATTAGTCCCATTTACACGGTTCCTTTTTCCACAAAAAGACACCAAACCTCAGGTGTTTTAACTTAACAGCCAAGTAAGAAAAGCAAAATCTCCTCTCAGACTGATTCCAAAGGCGATAGGAGCATTTCAAGCTTGGTAAAGAAACACATTTAGTCCCAGTCCTCAAACTATTCACAGCTGTACTACCAGCCACTGGAGAGTTTTCACACTTTCCACCTTTACAGGTTTATTCCACCACCACCACCACCCAGCTTAACTCCAGAGGCAAATACCTGAGTATCGGGGAAGCCCACCAGTGCCAGGAGATGCCAGCCCGAGGGTGGATGGACTTCTCAGCCCTGCAGAGCCAGAAGCAGGAGTCAGGGGCCGGGGGACGCGGGGTCAGCGGCAGGCTGGCAGGAGAGCAGGGGATGTGCATGCAGGTGGCACGGCTCCCGGCTTTAAGTCTTTCCTGGGCTCAAGGGGAGGAGCCCACACCCCGGAAAAAAGGCAGGGAGGGAGGCACAGGGCTCCCCAGGGGGAGGACAAAAGCATCATGTGTTAGGGGTGACACACAGCACTTGGCAGCAACCTAGGGAAGAGGCTGCCCCAGCGGTGTGAAAAGCAGAGGTTAACGTGGCCGGGGCAGTACAGAACCTGCTGCAGTTTTAAGACGTGGAAGCCCACAACCTCACTGAAGAAAAAGGCTCGTATAAAGTAGCCAAGAAAAGCCAGCCTTTTGTAAGGAATATACTCCAAAGTACAGCGCCCACACCTCTGCTGGAGTTCTGCAGGGGTCTGAAAATGTTAGGGTGGGAGAGCATCACCCGATTTGAATAAAGCACTGCATTTGGTTAGTGGGCCAGTTCTAATCTTTACAAGCCAGAAGACAAGAGCAGGGCATGAACAATACAATTATTTTTTTTGAGTGTGTGTTACTCCATCAAAAACATCAGTAACGATTAATTATTATAATTAAAGTGAAAATATTCAGAAGCTGTGCCCAAAACCTGAGAACCTGAGTGCCAGGCTGGGTTCTCATGCTTTGCTTGAGACGTGTGAGCTGGCCCACTTTGTGGCTTTCACAGCGCTCCCCTTCCTTCTACACTTCTCCTGATCATTTCTAGGAAACTGAAACATCTGTGGTGTTAAGAGAAGAGTCTGCCTGTTGACCTGTAGCCCGTCAGTGAGCGCAGTGACCTCTCCTCCCTCCTGATGTCTGCTTTCCCCAGGGAGCCCAAAATCCGCCTCTCCGGCCGCAGCATTTTCCCTGGGAAGGTGTGGGCTCCGCCGTGGAGGCTGCTCCCGGATCCCAGCCACTTCTAAAATGTGGCAAAAATGGAAACAGTTGCTGAGGCTTCTTTCACAGTACTTTTATGTTGTAATTATTATGAGGTAAGATGAGGCACGCCTATGTTTGGAAGGTGCACGATTTAAAGCAGCTTATATTGGCTAGTCCTGACCTGTACTGTTATGCCCAATGCTGCTTCTCCACGTGATGCAGCAGCTATCAGAGGTATTTGACTATAAGGTACAATTTATATTAAAGCACTTAATACGCTTTATTTATTCCTACCTCAAGTTCTGCCAAATGTAAAATCTGACACCCAATGTTAATGTTATGAAAGCCAGCTGTTATAAACGTCAGGCCCACTAATAATGTTCTTAAAAGTAATAAAATACTACCCTAAACAATTATTTCCTAACTAAGGCTGGAAATAAAATAGGCTAAGAATAAGAATTTGAAAGTATAGCATTAATCAAATAGCACATTACTTCCTAAAAAAATCGCAGAATCATAGAATCTCCGTGCACTTGTGAACATTCAGCTGATCCAGCTGCTCCCTTACAATTTCAGTGTCCACACATGGAAAGTCACTGTTTCCACACTTGTGGGCCTCCAACTCAGGGGACTGGGCAGCCCAAGGTGTGTTCATGTTATTAAAGACTGAGGCAAAAAAACATGCTGAATGCCTCCACTTCTTCTTCATTCCCAGATGACCATCTTCAACAAAGACCAGTCCAACGTTTTCTTTAGACCTCCTTTTGTTTAAAAAAGCCTTTCTTGTTATCTGAAATAACACTGGCTGGTTTCAACTCTAATTGAGCTCTGGCCTTTCATGTCTTCCCCCTGCACGTACGAACCACAGCTCTGTAATCTTCCTGTGAAGCTTGATCTCACTTCCAGAGATCACGCAATTTCTTTTTCTTTTTGAGCTCCACAAAGAGTTCCCTGTTCAGCCAAGCCAGTCTTCTGCCCCACTTTCTTCACTTGTGACACAGTGGAATTGCCTGCTTCTGTGCTTCTAAAGGTAGTTCTTAAAGACCAACCAGTCCTTGTGGACTCCTAAGCCCTCAGAAGCACATTCCCAGGGTACTCTGCTAAATAGCTTCCTGGATAGCTTAAAGTTTGATCTTCTGAATTCCAGGGTAGCAAATCTGCTGTCCTTTTTTCTCATTACACTGAAAATTTTAAACTGAACCATTTCCTGACCACTGTGGCCAAGGCAGCCACCTACCTTCACATGAGTCCTCCTCTATTCACAAACACCAAGTGGACATCTTTCCTAGTTGGCTCCCTGAGTACCTGCGACAAGAAGTTATCTCCTACAAACTTCAAGAATTTCCAAGACCTGCTCATCACAGCAGTGTGATATTCCCAGTTGATGCCTGGGTAGTTGAAACCTCCGATAAGGACAAAGGCTACCAATCCTGAAAGTTCTCCTAATTGCCTACAGAATAACTCATCAGTGCTTACATTCTGGCTGGGCAATTGGTAGTAGACACCCACTACAACATCTCCTTTGGTTTCCTTCCCCCTAATTCTCACCCAGAGGCTCTCAACCACACCATCATTAACTGTAAGGGCTGTACAGTCAAACCTCTCCCTTACGTATACTGTGGCACCTACCCTGCCTATCCCTCCTGAAGAGCCTGTAGGCCTCCATCCCAGCACTCAAACTGTGGGACTCTTTCTGACAAGTTGTTGCTTTCTCCACCTCCCTGAAAGGAGGGTGTAGCCAGGGGGGGGTCGGTCTCTTCTCCCAAGTCACAGGCGATGGAACAAGAGGAGATGGCCTCAAGTTGCGCCAGGGGAGGTTCAGATTGGACATCAGGGAAAAATTTTCCATGGAAAGTGTTATTAAGCCTTGGAATGGGCTGCCCAGGGAAGTGGTTGAGGCACCATCCCTGGAGGTACTTAAAAGATGGGTTGACATAGTGCTTAGAGACACGGTTTAGTGATGTTTTTTCTTGTCATAGTTAGGTTGATGGTTGGACTAGATGATCTTAAAGGTCCCTTGCAGCCTGGACAATTCTATGATTCTATGATTCTATGACAAATCTCATAATACCAATGATACCAAAGGTCTGGAAACCAACCAACGCTTCCAGTTCACCCTGTTTCTTTCTCATACCACATGCGTCGGTGTACAAGCATTTCAGATACGCTCCTGAGCCCTCTGTGCAGTGTAAATGTTCCCACTAGCATCGCCACCCTCAGGCAATGCCATGCCAACCCTTGGCTTACTTGCTGCAATCCTGCTGGAACCCACTTCCCCGCCATCAATTCCAGTTTGGAGCTCTCTGGATCAGTCCTGCCCACTTACACCAGAAGACACATTTCCCCACTGGGACAAGTGGATGCTGTCAGGCCCCAGCACACCTTGCTTCTCAAAGGCTCTTTCATGCTTTAAAGCCCCAGACTTTTGGCAGAGGTACCAGTCCTGCAGCCAGGTGTTCATATCCTGGGCATGTCTGTTTCTTCCGAAGTCTCCCCCCGTTACCGGAAGGATTGAGGAAAACACTACCTGTGCTCCCAAATTTTTTAGCATTCTTCCCAGGGCTCTGAAATCTCTTTTGATTGACCTCAGACTTTTTGTTGCGACACCATTTGTACCCATGTGAAAGAGCAGGAATGGACAGTAGGCTGAAGGTTGTATTAGGCTTTTCAGTCTTGGGGTGATCTCTCTAATTCGGGCCCCAAGGAAGCAAAAAAACTCCCCCAAAAATAGGGTCTGGTCTGCAAATGGGTGCTTCTGTTCTGCACCAATGACTATAACTTGCGGTTGTTTCTTCTCAGCACGGGTCTTAATGCAGGTTTTGTTGCAAGGGGTTGGTCTCTCTGACCCTGGCAAGACTGCCTGTACAGGTTCCTCCCCTACCCCATTGTGCGCTTCATCTGTTGAACCCAGGGCCTTGTACCTGTTTTGTAAGGGTATCTTAGTGGGTAACTTAGAGGGTAAGGAGGGGTTTCTCTGACTGCTCTGTGCTGTAACCCTCTTCTACCCCTCCATATCCCTTGTGACACTGCCTTCCTCCTGTCACAAGACGGATCCTAGACATATTGGCCTCTGTAGTGGCCACACTGAGTTGGCTTCCATGCATCACAGATGGCACAACATGGCTCCACTGATCAGTCTCCCTCATCCTTCTCACACATACTCCTCATCCTTCAAGATTTCTTAGCTGCTGCTTTATGGCAATTTTCTATCTCTTTTGGACCACGATATTAATACAAATGGACCTAACGGTAAGTCAGGAAATGTCCTCAGTCTCTACAGACTGAAACTTATTTACTATCTATTGATGGCAAATGCCGTCTGCTATCCCAATGCCATCTGCTATGCTATATAGGCAGTGAGCACTCTGCAGATCACAGCAACCGAAATGCATGAGGTACACTGTCACTTCCAGCAATTTGCAAGATTAAAAGTGGGTGAAACACTTATAGGATGACTAGTAAGTATGATTCTTTCAGAAAAGACAGTGAAATAGTGCAAGGGTAATTTTTTTATCCAGCAGTTCTTAATACTGGAATCCCATCAATGTAGTTCTTGTTTAAGACTAGAAACATTGCCGAGGCAGTTGCAATTCACTACTAGTAATTTAATGTGACTCATTTTGAGCAGTAAAACGAGCACATACAGATCCCTGAAGTAACGCAACAAAGAAGGATGTGTTTCTCAGTTGCACACACAAGATTTAAAGAACTAAGTTGTGTATGTTGCTTAATAAAGGTTGACTTTTAATATTGACAATTGTGAAATACCTTGGATTATATGTACTGTGAGCAGTTTAACTTTTCTCCTCTGTCAGTCATTATTTATTGTCAGTAATTATTTATTATTTTAACAAATCTGCACCGTTTTTAGCACCTTTACTACAACTGTACTTCATTTCCTAGTCACTCAACTTCAAAGGATAAAAGTAAGGATACACTTAAATCTTTCTCTTAAAAATCATGGTTTTCTGCCTATATGGGAAGGCATGCAGTTAAGCAGATATCACACCATCCAAAGGAAAGCAGTCTTGAGACAGTCTTAAATTAATCAAACCCATGATGCATCCCAACTAGTTATTACTTTTAAGTATGGCCTCGGAGAATTATACACAAGTAATAATATAGAAGTCATGCAGAAGAAACATGGAGAGAAAAGCAGAATTTGCAGAAGGGAAGACTTTAGAGATGCGTTAGCAGGATCACCTGGAGGGATTTGGAAAGAAGAGTGACAGCAGACAGAATATGGAAGAGACCTCTGCCTATAGCGCCGGTCAGCCTCTTCAGGAAAGGTGAGTTCCAACTGGATCTGACGCAAGGCATAGCCAGAAGGGAGAGCTTATGAAAGAAAATGCATTACTTCCTACAAATACACTGGAAGACAAGGTTGGGGCAAGTGAGGACATTCTAAGTAATAGTTGCAGATTGTCCATGAATTAACCATAGCTAGAAATAAGATTTTTAACCACTGGACCAATCAGATTCTGGAACAACTTTCCAGAAAACCTATCTGCTTTAAGATGGAAATGCAGGTTATTAAAATGGTTATAGAATATGTGTGTGGCGATGACTTTCAGCACCATGCTCCCATCAGCTTGATGCAGGAATGCGTCTGTACTTGTGTGAAGAAAGCCAGCGAGCTGCAGTGCTGTAAGATAGTTCTGCTAACAGAAAACCAGTTCGGTTTAAGAAACACAGAATCCTTTTCCTTATTGTACTTAACATGTACATGCACTGAGGTCAATCTGCTAAGGTCTGTTGAGCAAGAAAGAAAATTAAATTTCAAAGCACTCAGAGAAAACAGGAAGCCTGGAGGGACTAGGATCTAGTAGATAATGCCAACTTTCCAGTCTTGCAAAGAGAAATAAAGCATCGAAGTTACATAAAAATTTTCTGAGCTGGCCATGGGAAATAGAAGAAAACTAAATGGATATTTTTGTTGCTATCTCAGGAGGAGATGAACATAGAATCATAGAATCAAAGAATTGTCTAGGTTGGAAGGGACCTCCAAGATCATCTAGTCCAACCATTCTTTTCTGCCAGGCAGCTCCAGCCACTCTGCCCCAGCCTGCAGAGCTGCAGGGGGTTGGTGGGACCCAAGGGCAGGACCCAGCACTTGGCCTTGTTGAACCTCATCCCATGGGCCTTGGCCCATTGAATCCAGCCTGTTGTTGGATCTAATCCATGTGTTGTCCTATCATTATCTGAAGCATCATAATAAATGATATAACTGCTCTACTTTTGCAACTAAAAAAGTGCTTCTGAGAAAAAACAACTTCACCAACACCATTTTCCTGTTGTCCCTTCTCTGTGGTCAGCTGCAGACACAGAAATGTACGATGGCAAGATCCCAGCTGCCCAGAGGAGACCTGCCGGCACTTTCTCCTTGAAGCAAACACCAAAACCAGGGAAATGTTGTCTGAGTTCCAAAAGCCAGGTTTTATAAGAAAGAAAATTAGAACAACGAACCTTCAAACAAATAAATCTGAGCATAAAACAGACTCTCGCATACTCTTATCTTCTCGGCCCACGTTACAGTCTTGAGACTTCTACCTAAGGGTGCTTGGATGATGCCTGCCTAGGCACAACCTTGTGGCACTCCACAGAAGTCTTTATCTGATATAGAGTGCAGCAGCCTTAGCAGTGCAAACTGCTGACCAACCACAACCCCCTACAGGAACACAGTGAGGCATCCTAAATTACAGACAACAAAAAAAACCCATATACCATTTTCTCCACTACATCACACAGCTTAGAAACCCAATTGTGGCCTCTAATTTTGGACACTCATTAACAACTCACTCTACAGAAATGCTTTCAATCAGCAAAGATAGCTAAAATGTTCAAGGTGGGGCTCCAAACGTCAATACCTCCTACTGAAGAACAAGAACCATGCTGCAACAGTTCCAGGTACTGATACTAGACAAAAGGGAAGTTATCAGGTGCTATAATAAGGTAGTGAGACAATGCAAACTGTCAATAAGAAAGCTACAGAAGAAAAAAATTAATTAGTTGGTCCTTAGCTGCTCTGCTCCCCGTAAGTAAAAGGAAACCACAGGGATTTTTTTTTCAGTTCAACAACCACCACAGGTATTCTCAGCACGAAAGACAGGCAGAATTGTCACTGTGGATCCCATCCAGCTTGTAAGAGAAAATGAGGACATATTTCAAGAACCAAACACCAACCTGATGTCAGAAACGAATATGTCTTTCGTATTTTCTTTAGATACAACCTGTGACACTCCTGAAAATCTCTTTGAAATCCTTCAGTATTCACTGGGTTTGAACGATCTGCACATCATTTTGGGTGCTGAAGTGGTCCACAGTAAACAGGAATCATATCTTAGAGAGACTTTCACGCTTAAAGTGGAAGTTTATGGCAGCAGCAGGAGATTGACACATAAAGGCAATCAACAACCATGAATCCAGCAACCCAGAAACTCCTAAAACATGTCAAAGACAAAATTTCAGGATGGACACAATGAAGCTAAAGCAGAAGCAGCCTATCAACACCTATGCCAGGCATGTACTGAGCCTTGAGGAATTACAGCTAGGCCCTCAAAGCTGAAGGCAATTAAAGAAATGACAAGAACAGACAAGTAGTCATGGGGATTTCATTATCATCACAAAAAAATACTTGTGTTTAAGAGAGTGGACATAGCCTTGTTGAGTCTTGCACCTGCTGCTTCTCACTGGGTGATCAATTTGGAATGGGCAAGTCCACTCAGACAGAGTGGTGACTGAGACCAAGACCACCTTCCAAAACATCTTTATTTGAATAGCTCAGACTGGAGTTATTGGCAGAATCTTCTAGGCCTTTTGATTTCTATAAGAGTCTGAGTTGTCCCAAGGCTTTTCATGGAATCCACGTTACAATCCAGTGACCAGCTTAGGAAAAATACAGCTATTATAAACTGCAAGGACTATGAGACCCTTTATATGGAGGTCTTGATGAACAATAAGGTAGAATTTTTAACAGCTTGGCAGACTTCGGTATATGCTCATGAAAGATGCCTGCGTCTTCTAAAAGCTTCAGGAAGGTGATCATTTTTTTTTCTGTAGAGGGAGAAGCTCATTCATGGCATTTGGGTGGGGCAGAGTGGCTGGAGCTGCCTGGCAGAAAAGGACCTGGGGGTGTTGGTGGACTGTGGGCTGAAGATGAGCCAGCAGTGTGCCCAGAAGAAGGCCACCAGCATCCTGGCCTGTGTCACGAACAGCGTGGGGAGTAGGACTCAGGAGGTGATGGTCCCCCTGTCCTGGGCACTGGAGAGGCCCCACCTCAAGGGCTGTGTCCAGTTTTGGGCCGCTGACCACAAAAAAGCCATTGAGGTGCTGGAGCGTGTTCAGAGAAGGGCAACGGAGCTGGTGAGGGGTCTGGAGAACAAGTCTGATGAGGAGTGGCTGAGGGAGCTGGGGGTGTTCAGCCTGGAGAAAAGGAGGCTGAGGGGAGACCTTCTCGCTCTCTCCAACTCCCTGAAAGGAGGGTGTAGCCAGGGGGGGTCGGTCTCTTCTCCCAAGTCACAGGCGATGGGACAAGAGGAAATGGGCTCAAGTTGTGCCAGGGGACGTTCAGATTGGATATTAGGAAACATTTTTACACGGAAAGTGTTATTAAGCCTTGGAATGGGCTGCCCAGGGAAGTGGTTGAGGCACCATCCCTGGAGGTATTTAGAAGATGGGTAGACACAGTGCTTAGTGACATGGTTTAGTGATGTTTTTTCATATCGTAGTTAGGTTGAAGGTTGGACTAGATGATCTTAAAGGTCCCTTCCAGCCTGGACAATTCTATGATTCTATGATTCCAAGTGCTTTTTTCCTCCCAAAACAGCAGTATTAGGAAGGTGGGCACCTCTTCATGGTAGGAGAGGGCGTCTCCTACAGAACAGTCTCTCCAGTTGCAGGTGGAAGTCCACTATTCCTTCCATCACAGAGCCTTGGAGTGGACAGTGGGGTGGCACAAAAATATGTAACACAGTGCAATGCTTGACCTACAGTCAAGGAAGGAAAGATTTGAGATGGTTTTCTTTTGCAGAACTTTGAACTACATGTATAGAGGAGGTGTCCAATCCAGGGAGCCAGACTAAACTACTCAAAAAAACACCCAAGAAAAAATCTCCCTTAGATATACTGGAGATGTATATCATCCATGTATAGCCTAAGAACGTGCTCCTTCAATATTCTAACCTGTTCTTACTTTGCAAAAGTATTGGCAGTGTAGATGATATATGATTCAGTGAGATGCCTCAGAGAAACAGATGATGGAGAGACTCAGATGCATAAGACAAAATGAATATGAGCATATATTAATTCTACATTCATTCTGCAAAAAAAAAATAATCCAACTTCATTAGCTCATACCAGTTCTGAGGATTAGGAAAAAAACTCACAAGGATACATGGAACTCCCTTGCACCCAGCCTTGATGTACCAAAAATTAAAAAGTGATACACTAAATAACTGTAATGATTTGTTTGGCCTGGATATAAAACTATGCATACCTGCTGAAAGCAGTGAGCATTATTGCTGAGAAGCAATCACTCTTCTGAATAGACCCATGCCATGGGATTTGATGATCATCTTTCACAAGTGAATGAGCAGGTATCCCAGAATATTTTATGCCATCATGACACGTAAGTACCCTGTGGACCTTCTAGGGAGAAACTCTTAGCACCGTTGGTTGAAAAGTGAGTCATTTCTGTGCAACGGTTGCAACAAATGACATTGATTAGAAATTGCTGGAAAAACTCTGCATTAACAGCTCCCAGTTAACCTTTCAGAAATCATGAATAACTGATGAGACAGGTAAAAAAAATTGCCAGAGACTGAATCACAGAAAAGATAGAAATAGCTATTGAAAAGCATGACGAAACTCTTCTCAGTAAGCTAAGAACAGTGTATGGACAACAAAGGACCCAGGGTGATAGACCTCAAAGCTTGTAATAGGAAAGGAGAGCTCAATGAAGGAATGGCAGACTAGTAACAAGACCCACTAAAACAGAAGTGAAGTGAAATGTTGGACCAAAGAAGTGCAGGTGCTCATGTGTGGAAATAGCAGGAATCTAAGAAAAACAGAATAGGAAAGACAGCCTGGAACTGTAGATACTGTTTTACTTCTCCAGCAAGAGTTTAAATCTCTTGTATATTAGATAACATGTATAAGTATATAGAATATTTGAAGAGCAAATATTTTTGGTGTATAAGCAATGATGTTAACGAGGACACACAAGTCCTTAGTCTCTGCTGTTGCCAGCAAGCAGACGAAGTGCCTCACCAGTACTAGGTCACTGACCAAGCAAAGCACAAACTATTCTGCAAACAGCTAAATGAGCACACTTGTATAAATGTTAACTGATCACACACTGATATTTATTACATATTGGACAATCAGGTCACGCATTGAAATTTTGATAGGTATATGATGAACTAAGGAACAAGTTGTTTCTTCTCTAGAATAGTCACTTTGCAAAACAGAAAGAAATGCTGGGAATATTCTTGCCAGTGTGCCGGTGAAATAATTCAGTGTGGATGTAGTTTAGTGCCAGGACCCTTAACAGAGAGGCTTTTCCTTGAGAAGCTGTAATCAGGAGGAAACTGAGTCGGTTGTCACCCGCAACTGAGACCACGTGAGAGCAAATACGCTGAGGGGCCTTGTGCCAAGACATGTGGATGTTTCTTGTGTACCCGATCCTTTTCCCTTTTATAAATAAAGTCTTGAGTTCATTCAGGTGTTAACATGGCTAACAGCTGCTGTTAGCACTGCTCCATGGCACCACCTACAGCTTTGGCAGCATCACTAATAGGCCTCACCTCCCCACTCCCCTTCCAGCTCTCACACTCTTCGAGCACTCCCTTTCCAGCTCTTCACACTCAAAGAGCACCAAAGGAGCATCTGGTCACAGATATTTACACAAGTTAATGAGCAGCCCATGCTGTCGGTATGAGCTCCCTGACAGACGGATAAAACAAGACGGCCGTAAAGCAGAGTCTGATCCTTCACCTTTGTCCCATGCTTGATACTTTCTTGGAACGATGGGTAGGCACTCCCTCCTTAAAAAGGCAAAAATAGAGGGATTTTAAATTTTGCCGATCCGCTGGTAGCTCCACAAATTGTTCATACAGACCCCTCTGCTCAAGCAGGCCTCAAAAGTGTGAGGCCAACCGTGGTCACTCACACAAGCAGAAATATGCTAATAAATTATGGAAACGAATACAAGATTCCTGTCAAAAATCAGTAATGGGGCCAGATTTGTTAGTCACAGGATGACATGAGTAGTATTTGATGACAATAGTAGTATAACAGTATTCAAAATCAATGTTGTCTTTGCTGCAAAGTTCTCATCAAAATGTTTAATGCCCTCAGCAAGAGGAGCTGTTCCGGAGCCAGCCTGATGACTTTGGAGAAGAGGAGGCTGAGGGGAGACCTCGTTGCCCTCTACAACTCCCTGAAAGGAGGGTGGAGAGAGGTGGGGGTTGGCCCAACTCCCAAGGGAATAATGACAGGAGCAGAGGAGATGGTGTGAAGTTGGGGCAGGGGAGGTTTAGATTAGATATCAGGAAGAATGACTTTCCTGAGAGGGTGGTCAGGCCCTGGAATGGTCTGCCCAGGGGAGGTGGTGGAGTCACCATCCCTGGAGGGATGTAAGAAAGGTGTAGAGGTGGCACTTCAGGGCATGCTCTAGTGCCCAAGGTTGTTGGGGTTTTTTTGTGTGGGTGTGTATGGTTGGACTCAATGATCTTAAAGGTCACTTCCAACCATGAAGATTCCGTGATTCTGTGATCTGCAGTGGGGCAGCAGATCTCAGCACACAGAGGGTTTCCTGAGGCAAGGAAATGCCAGGGCAGTGGAGAGACCCAGCAGATATCTGTTGGATAGCAGGCAGTGCTATGGATCCTGTGTGGTGATGTGAGAGAAATGGAAGAGCTGCAAATGCTCCAATCAAGGAAGGACTTACAACAATTAATGGGAACTTTAGGATCTTGGAGAAAGCATGTGCCTGGATATCATTTCCCGTCCATTATACACACAGAAAAGGCAAATCCTGGGAGTGGAAATTAGGACATAAGGAGGAGGTAAAAACTCTAATTGAAGAACTAAAACCACATGAGTTACTGGGACCAGTGCACCACTATGACCCTATTATAGCCAAATGGAGTTTTGCAGAACATGCTGCTTACTGTAACCTGTTCCAAACTTCCCCCCCACCCCCCCAAGGGCCCAAAGACCCTTATTGTTTAGGTCAACTGCATGTAAAGAAACAGAACAACGATACTGTGAATGAGAAAAGGGACGTTAATCTTTAGTCCAAGCAGTTGAAAAAGTAGAGAAAATAGATCAGGGACAATCTGTGCAAACTAGCACATCATTTAATTTACTAGAAGCAATCCCAAAGGGGACTGCTTCCCCAGAAGAAGTTGCACACGATCAGAAAATGGTAACCCTACCTAAGAGGAGTTGCAGAAAATATGCAATTAACAGAAGGACACACTAAGGTCTCCAAATTGCAGTTGCCCATAAACACAGACCCTCTAGCGTTACAACAGCCTTCAACCTTCACCCATTCTGGATGCACCACCCCTCACTGAGGGTCTACCAACAGAAAGTATTTTTTTATGTATGATTCAGCAAAAGGGATAAAGAGTAAATGGCAATATAAGGCCATTGCATTAGATATTTCCACCAGTAAACAAGTAATAGAATTTGTGTGCAATAGATTTTTCCTTCTTTTTAATGTGGTAACTCTCCCTGACAAAACAAGTCTCTGTTTTCTCTTGTAGCACCCCACAGGATGGCATACAGAAAGTTTGTGTTCATGTTGCTATCCCAAACCCTAACAATGCTGCTTACCCCCACTGGGGTCTTCTCTATTAGCATTGGGAACTAACCAATAGCTGTTATCAGATACACCACCTCAGTGGGAAAGAATTAATGAAAGGGACCCCCAATTGATTGTGGATGCTCTTGGTGCAGCCCATAAAAATGTTTCTCTAACTCTTATTTGTATCCAAGTTCAACTGTGGATGCAATCTACAGTAGTGGCAATTATACAAGAAGCTGAAGTGGAATTTGAAAGGTAATCTGGGATGATGCAACTGAATTTGAAAGGGAATTCCAATCCTGTGGTATTTAGTCAATTTTATTTATGACCCATCAACAATAAGGCTACAGCTTTTGTGTTAACAGTACACAATGCTTCGGTGTACACCATATACCAAATCACTGTGCTAGGCTTAAATCGCAATGGAACTATACTATATCCATTAGAACACAGACTGTGGGCCCAACAAAACAGAAACAAATGGCAGACTGTTAACATTTGCGTTGTATGGGAACAACTAGGATTTGCTTCTGAGAGTACCACCATCAAAGCCCAAGACATTTGTCTTGACACTGAACAAAATGTTTGTCATTTTGAAATACATCCCAATGAAACCCCTGAAATTGTACTTGCATATATTGGAAAAGGATGTGTTTGTATGAGACCTCTTCCTGATTTTGCATCCGTAGATAATATTACTGGAGAGACAACTAATCACTCAAATATTTGTGTTTGTAACTTTAGTAAAGTTATGGGATGTGACTTCAATTATTCAGTTCCTTGTACATCTTGCCAATTGTTACAATCTAATTATACATTGAGTCAAGATTTTTTGCCTATCCCCATCAGAATGAATCTTACATCGGTGAAGAAACTACTACAACACGATGACCTGTGTCTGCTGCTAGAATGAGTCTGAAAGAATGGACACAAAAATCTGATCACCATTCAGCATGATACAGAAGAGACACACCATGTCTTGAAAAGAGTGAAGAAAGATGGAGAACACCATTGGTGGGAAACTCTTCTTGGATGGTCACCAACAGCAATGTGAGTTTTTAATCTTATGCTTCACCCAGTTGTGATTTTACTAACTCTAACATTAATGCATCTATTGTTTATAATCATATCTTATATAAAGGTGTGGTACACAATAAAACAAATAACCCAACTCCAACCATTCACAACATAACAAGCTAATACATAGCAAACAGCAATACTTCACTATCTACTTACTGTGGAGCTGTAAGCACATACATTATCAATATACTATTTATGGCACAGAGGTAAGTGTGACCGTACCACCACTCTGTGAGAATAAGATGAATTGACTATAGTCATGGGGTAGAGCGTGACGGTGTGCTCCACCACCAACCTGACCTTTATTTCCCTTAACCCTGCCCAAGTGATAATCATCTGTGGTGGTCATAATGGGCACATCTAGTCTTGGTGGCTGCATCTGGCTCAACATGGTTTCAGGGAGACAGATAACAACACAATAACCAAAGGCTAACTTGAGCAATGCACCCACCTCATCACAATACTGGTCCTGTGGTCGATACGCAAATATGTCAATCATCTTATCCCCATAAATAATGAACTGCCCAAGAGCCCTTTGAGCTCTCCTGCACGGCAGCAGGCTGCATGCCAGAACTGGCCTGCCCAGGGAGGTGGTAGAGTCACCATGCCTGGAGGGATGTAAGAAACGTGTAGAGGTGGCACTTCAGGGCATGCTCTAGTGCCTGAGATCGTTGGATGTTTTTTTGTGTGTGTGCATGGTTGGACTCGATGATCTCAAATGTCCCTTCCAATCATGAAGATTCTGTGATTCTGTGATTCTTGATTCTGTGATCTCCCCGAGTAGCGATGTCTCTCAAGGTTACTTCTTGAGATTCAGAAATTCCTTGCCACAGCAGATCCTCGGTAAGTGACTAATAGCATGTTAAACTTTGAAATCTTAGCTAAGTGACATAAAGGATTTATTGTGCATATATAATCCTTTAGACATAAACAATTGACCAAATCTGGGACTAGGACTGGATCCAGCCACACCCAAACTCCTCTCTGAGAAGGAGTTTAGAAAGCAAGTGGGTCCTTTCTGAACCTCATGACCCAACAGGAAGGTCTCCTTGACAGTTCTGTCTGACCTTGTCCTCTATGCAGTAAATAATCATGTATACCTTGCCATCAAATCTTGTTAAAACACTGCCACTTTTACTATCAAACTTTGCTAAATCCCTGTTTTGTATCAATATATATATTGCTGCTTCTCACTTATAAGTGAAGTGCATCACTCCATCTGTGACAGGCAACAAGGGGAGCCTTGTGGTTGGTGTCTACTACAGGCTGCCCAGTCAAGGGGAGCCTACTGACAAAGCCTTCTTATTCCACCTATAGGAGGCATCGCACTCACAGGCTCTTGTCCTGCTGGGTGACTTCAGTCACCCCAACATCTGCCAGAAAAGTACCACAGTGATCTGTAGGCAATCCAGGAGACTCCCAGAGTGCACCGAGGACAACTTCTTCAGCCAGGTAATAGACAGCCAGGTAATCCCCCACCAGAGGGGATGTAATACTGGACCTGTTGGTCACCAATACAAGTGAGCTAATCCATGACATCAAGACTGGAGGCAGTCTGGCCTGCAGTGATCACGCACTGGTGGGGTTCACAGTTCTGAGGGATATGAGTCAGGTGAGGAATAAAGTCAGGATTTTTAGGAAAGCAAAATTCCAGCTCTTCAAGGAGTTAGTCAATAGGACCCCTTGGGAAATGGTCCTCAGGGACAAGGAAGCAGAACCCAGCTAGCAGATCTTTAAAGACACTTTCCATAGAGAACAAGCACTCTCGATCCCCAGGTGTAAAAAATCAGGAAAGGAAGGCAAGAGACCGCCATGGCTGGGTCGAGAGATGTTGGTCAAACTAAAGGGCAAGAAGGAAATGCACAGGCAGTGGAAGAAGGGACAGGTATGCTGGGAGGAGTAAAGGGACGTGGCCAGGTTGTGTAGGGATGGGATCAGGAAGGCCAAGGTGCAGCTGGAGCTGAACGTGGCAAGGGACACAGAGAGTAATAAGAGGAGATTCTACAGGTATGTCATCCAGAAAAGGAAGGTCAAAGAAAGTGTAACCCCCTGATGAGCAAGACTGGCAAGCTGGTAGCAACGGACAAGGAGAAGGCTGAGGTACTCAACAACTTTTTTGCCCCAGTCTCCACTGGCAACCTCTCTTCCCACACCTCTCAAGTGTATGGACCACAAGACAGGGACTGGAGGAGCAAAGTCACTCCCACTCTAAGAGAAGATGAGGTTCATGACCACCTGAGGAACCTGAACATAAGTCTATGGGACCTGATGAGATGCATCCCAGAGTCCTGAGGGAATTGCCTGATGTAGTTGCCAAGACACTCTCCATGATATTTGAAAAGTCATGGCAGTCAGGTGGAGTCCCTGGTAACTGGAAAAAGGGAGACATTGCACCCATATTTAAAAAGGGTAGAAAGGAGGACCCTGGGAACTACCAACCCGTCAGCCTCACCTCTGTGCCTGGGAAAATCATGGAACAGATCCTCATGGAAGCTATGCTAAGGCACACAGAGGACAGGGAGATGATTCAAGACAGCCAGCATGGCTTCAGCAAGGGCAAGTCCTGCCTGACCAACCTAGTCGCCTTCTATGATGGAGTGACTACATCAGTGGACAAGGGAAGAGCTAACGATGCTGTCTATCTGAATGGCCCTTGACACGGTCCCCCATAACATCCTAAATTGGAGAGATATGGATTTGATGGATGGACTGCTCGATAGATGAGGAATTGCCTGGATGGTTGCATCCACAAGGTAGTGGTCAACAGCTCAATGTCCAGATGGAGACTGGTGACAAGCAGTGTTCCTCAGGTGTCTACTGGGACCAGTACTGTTCAGTATCTTCGTCAAAGACATAGACAGTGGGATTGAGCGCACCCTCAGCAAGCTGGTGGATGACACCAAGCTAGGCGGTGCAGTTGACATGCCTGAGGGACAGGATGTCATCCAGAGGGACCTTTACAGGCTTGAGAAATGGGCCTGTGTGAACATCATGAGGTTCAACAAGGCCAAGTGCAGGGTCTTGCACATACATCAAGGCAACCCCAGTATCAATACGGGCTGGAGAAGGAAGGAATTCAGGGTAGTCCTGCCAAGGAGGATTTGGGGATATTGGTGGCTGAAAAGCTGGACATGAGCCAGCAATGCGTGCTTGCAGCCCAGAAAGCCAACCACATCTTGGGCTGCATCAAAAGAAGCATGGGCAGCAGGTTGAGGGACATGACTCTGCCCCTCTGCTCTGGTCTGGTGTACTGCATCTAGCTCTCGAGCCCTCAGCACAGGAATGGCATGGACCTCTTGGAGAGGGTCCAGAGGAGGGCCACAAAAATGATCAGAGAAATGGAATACCTTTCCTCTGAAGAAAAGCTGAGAGACTTGGAGTTGTTCAGCCTGGAGAAGAGATGGCTGTGGGGAGACCTTATTGCAGCCTTTCAGTACATAAAGGGGGTTTATAATGAAAGACGGGGACAAACTTTTTAGTAGGGCCTGTTGTGAAAGGGCAAGGGGTAATGGTTTTAAACTAAAAAAGGGTAGATTTAGACTAGATAGAAGACATTTTTTACAATGAGGGCAGAGAAACACTGGAACAGGTTACCCAGAGAAGTGACAGACAGCTCATCACTGGAAATGTTCAAGGTCAGATTGGACAGAGCCCTGAGCAACTGATCTAGTTGAAGATGTCCCTGCTCACTGCAGGGGAGGTTGGTCTAGATGACTCTGAAGCTCCCTTCCAACCCAAACTATTCTATGGTTCTATGATTTGTATGAATAAAGGCAAGGAAGTCTGTATTTCGCCCTACAGAGCTGAGGAGTCTGATACAACTTCCTTTTGTTGAATACAGGATAATTTCAAGGAAAAGGAACTGGAGTGGGTATCAGGCTCAGCACACAGTGTCCAGAGTGACTTTCACTTGGAAATCACAGTGGGTAGGATGCTTATGAAGTCCAAAGCTAGTAGAATCAGCAAGCAGTATTAGAATTGCAGCTCTTGCTGCAATAGCGGTCACAAATCACATCTAACTCCGTTGCAAAATGTGTGGGGAAGGCAAGTATGGGGAGCAGATTAACTGTGTGGTTCAGACAGTAACCTAAGGCAAAGCTGTAACTGAGATGCAGAGTTGTTGTTACCTTGTTTCACCTTGCTGATGATGAAAGCATCAATCCTGTCCTTCCCAGCTTCTCCAAGCATAAATTTCTACCCCAATCTTTTTGTCAATAGTAGCAAGTACACAGCTATGGAGTAAGAGCACACGGTTTGTCAACCTGAAAACTAACACTTATCCTGAATGTCAGTTTTCACCTACACCAGTCTGTTGATCCCATACAGTCTCACCATCCTCCCATTGATAAAGAAAGGGTCCTTTCATGACCTTTTTGCAAGATTTGACCCACTTAAACTAGCTGGAAAGGTGCTAGATTGACACCTAGGTGCTGAGATTTACATTCAAACCTTGGGGTTTTATATGTAAAGACAGCTGTGCTAACCTACTGGAGTAATTTGCCCTTGAGAATTATTTTACAACTCTTACTGAAACAAAAAACCTGCAGAGTCTCTCTCACTGGTTTGAAAGACACATTGAAAGACAACTGCGTTCATCTCTGAGGCCCCCAACATAAGAAGGACATGGACCTATTGGAGCAAGTCCAGAGGAGGGCCACAAAGATGATCATAGGACTGGAGCACCTCCCCGATGAAGACAGGCTGAGAGAGCTGGGGTTGTTCAGCCTGGAGAGGAGAAGGCTCCAGGGAGACCTTACAGCAGCCTTCTAGAATCCAAAGGGTGTCTACAGGAGAGCTGGGGAGGGACTCTTTGTCAGGGAGTGTAGTGATAGAACAAGGGGTAACAGTTTTAAACTGAAAGAGGAGAGATTTAGATGAGATCTTAGGAAGAAATTTTCACTATAAGGGTAGTGAGACACTGGAACAGGTTGCCCAGAGAAGCTGTGGCTGCCCCATCCCTGGAGGGGTTCAAGGCCAGGCTGGATGGGGCTTTGAGCAACCTGGTCTGGTGGGAGGTGTCCCTGCCCAGGGCAGGGAGGTTGGAACTCCATGATCTTAAAGGTTGCTTCCAACCCAAACCATTCTATGATTCAGCTGATCAAATTTTCATACAAAAAAAACCTATATAAGCCACATGCAAGAAAGAATTATTGCATGAACAAATAATCTTCTTTGGCATACATTCAGCTGAATCTGGATTTATTTGAAATCTAAGCATATAGGGTTAGGGAAATGTCTATTTTTTTTTTCCTTTTTACAAGACAGCAGTTCAAAAAATTAGATTATTTCTAAATTGTCTTTATTGTTCCACTACTTCCATCTATTTTCCTCATGCCTAAGGTCTGACTTAGACCCTATTACAATGAAGAAAGGATTTATAAGAATTCTTCTGCGTAATCAAGATTTTCCTGGATTGTAAATTTTTCAAGAGAAACAAGTTTTAATTTTATTACCTAGAAGTTTTAAGTTAGATATGTGATCTGATGAATTAATGGCAGACAAAATCTGCTTATGAGTGTTCACAGTCAAAAAGAATGTTTCTTTGTGGAACTGTTGGCAAAAATATGGCTCAGTGTGAGAAAAAACCCACTGAATTTTGTTTTACAAAAATATTCCCTGAGGGAGTGCATATTCTTTTATGGTCTTCCTATTTAGAATAAGCTGAAAATAAAATTCTAGTTCTATAAAGAGCTCTATAAAAGATTGAAAAAACAATCAGATAAATCACAGAATAATTTAGGTTGAAAGGGATATCTAGAGATCATATAGTCCAACCCCTGCCTCGTTGAGTTTTGAGTAAAGAAACACTGTGCTTGCAGCACAGGGCTGTTCTGGTATTTCCCAAATGAAAATATATTCTATAGCATAATGAGTCTCTGTGAACTGCAGGAGCATGGTCTTTGCCAGCTGGGCAACCCAGGACCAGAAAGGCTTCTCAGGCACTTGTAAATTTTACATACTAGACACATGCCATTCACACATCCCTGGCTTAACTGCTCACCTACAGATTCTGGAAGCCAGGCAAAAAGCAACCCTATGCCCAGACGGCTGTCTACTCACTGAATTTAGATTTAAGGTAGTCCATTCACCAGCCCAACACGCGTAGAAGTGAACTAGGGAGCCTGGGAGCCAAACAATCCACTTCAGGGGTAGGTATGAAGTCTGCTATGAAAGCCACCGCATTGCTTACAGCCAGGCAGGCATGAGACACCTGGCTGGGAACACGGAAGCCGTAACAAGTCAGGGCATTGATAACTTGGTATCTGCAAACTTGCAGTAACAGAGCTGCCAGACTGTAGGACAGTTAGGCAATGTCATTCTCTACTGATTTTATCTCCACAATGAAATGAGGTTTGTGCAGCCTATGGATACCAGCATGTCTCAGTGTCCTAAACATTGTGATCCAGTTGGAATTTTGTATTTCTACAGCTGTACCAGTACCTTACACATTACTACATCACACACATGCTTGCTCACATTCATAATTCATAAATGTAAAAAGGTATGTGTTTTCAAGGGTAGATACTTTTTGGAAAATAACAGGGTCATAAAAAGCGGTGTCCAGTTACAGAGAAAGCACATCTATAACATGTACTGTAATATTAATTATAGTTTTTTTTAGGACTATGGACTCATATCCCTGAAAGTTTTCCTAATCAGGGACTCTGTAGGTAGTTAACATACAAATACTAATTTAGTAGGTCATTAATCCTGGCTCTCCTTTGTGTGTGTAAACCAAAATGTAACTGCTTTACGTATTAGTGTACATAGCAAAAGGTGACTGAACAAAGTGTCCCAGAGGAGAGAAGGTGAGATAGGTAATGGGAAGCCATTTTGGCAGCAAAGGTATCTTGCAACAGGGAATCAACCAGAAGGTGCCACCACTGCAGATGGAAAGAGCAAATATGTCAAGTAACAATGGCCTGTGTGCACAGGCTGGGAGTGATAACGCAGTATGGCAACGCTGACATTTTGCTCTGAGTATGGCATGTTACATCACAGAAAATATTTTAAAATTGATGCCAAGGCCATGAAGAAAGTGAAGAATGGGGACAAGGCAATCCCTATTATGCCATCTTCTGTCCTTAATCTTCCTGCTCTAAAAATGTACAGATGTAGATAATAATCTTTCTTTTTTGGAACAGCAGAATAGTAGGATTAAGGAGCAATTCAGCAGATGAACAGTTGCCTACTCTGCCTTCACAGCACCTACGCTAAGTGTGCTTCCATGCAAGTACAATATGGAAGAACAATGCAAAAAAAAAAAAAAAATCAAAACCAAAACAAACCAACCCAAAACTTCCTAGTTCCATCTCTATAGTCTGAACAGGGTATTCAGGGTATTAGAATATCTTGGCGTTATCTAAAATGTGTGAATGGAAAATTTTTGTCTAGATAACTTAGATAGCATCATAGCAATTCCCATAGCTACAACTAAAGACTTTGAAGCAACATTTAAAAAACTTAGCATTTGTGATACAAAGTATGAAATAGTTGTCTGTCTTACTTCCCAATTACCAATGCTTCAGTGGCAAGAATAATTGAGAGATTGTAGGATTGCAAGTTTGATAGTGTGTTCTATCACATGCACCTCTCAAGCCAGTCCTGGTCCCTCTGGATGGCATCCCTTCCCTCCAGTGTGTCAACTGCGCCACACAGCTTGGTGTTGTTGGCAAACTTGCTGAGGCTGCACTCAATCCCACTGTCC
>JAHREE010000163.1:179119-194508 GCA_033628505.1 Tringa tobata | reverse complement strand
GAAAGCTATCTGGTAGCATTTTAAAGTTGCTTTTCAACAGAGAAAGGGATACAAGGGGGGTTGTTACCAAGTGCAATTCATGAGAACTTTGTAAACCTTAACAGGACACAGATCCTCTCTCACACAGATCTCCTTTCCTTCTATTCTTCATGGATTAATCTGTCTGATATTTGCAGCAGCCACAGGTGTTATCTGCAAGAGTTTAAGGTGATGAATATTGGGGAAGAAATCTTCATCATAATTTACAGTTTAATAGTCTTAAGCAGTACAGAATTTTATTTCAGGCTTGAAAATGGAAGAGCTAGATGTGTTGTTATGCTCAGCAGTTAGTTTTGACCACTGTCCTGCTTTCTGTTATATAGGAACTACTACTCCAAAAAAAAGCAGGCAGTTTAGCAATCAGGTGATTATTAAAGAATTAATGACTAAACTTAATTCTGATGCTAAACATTTTTCATTTTCAGCTGGAGGACTGGTGGCTGAATGTGGCTTATCTTGACCTTCGCGTATCAACGCAGATACACTCTAATATAGGAGGCCCTGGTCCCTTTATTGAACACTGCTGGCCACCAAAAGAGGGCACTCAGATAGAAAGAGCATCTATAAATTTATGGCACACCCTGAAATTCTGGGACCTATTACGAGCGTAAGACTTTGAAAAAATTAATTGATTCTAAATATTAATTGTCTATGTGTATTTTAGTTGCAAAGATATGTTTATGTTCATTGGCATACATTCTTTGCAGTAGAAGATGGGTTTGTTTTACCTTGATTCACTTGCATGATTATAATTTCTCTTGTTTAATTTTGGTGTGTTGGTTTACTTCAGAGAGAAGGTGGCTATAGAGAGATCTAGGGATGCTGTTCTGGACATGAACCAATTTCGAATGCTCTTCTGCACTTGCAAAATTCCTGGAGTTACCAGAGACTCGATCAACGGTTATTTTAAAACCGGTAAGCAAATGCAAATTTTGGTTTAACACAAGGAAATGATTTGTTCTAATGGGCTAATGGAGGGTCATTTTAACTATAAATAGTTGCTTCCTCAAAACTAAATCAGGTACTGGTTGTTGAGTGCTTACATAACGAGGTAAAGAAGACATCTAATCTACAAATGCCCTTTTTGGTCCAATATTTAGTCCTTTCTAAGGTTAAAAGGAGGCTCTGCTTCAAATTGTATGTTACCAGTCTGATGCCTATAAGATGCGTTAAGAATTGAAAAAAGACAAAATCCGTGTGTTATATGGACAGAATTTCGGCATCATTACTAATTGCTTCTTTTTCCACAGAATGCATTTCTCGAGTGTCCTCCCATATATTCTGTTGGGACAATTCTTACTTATTTTCTATCATTGTGCTGTTTCTTGGCTTGGTCAGCTGCTTCTGTTTTCAATCTTCAAAATATTCCATAGTCCTTCTTGAAGCCATTCCATTCTCTTAAACTCCCAGCAGTTTTCTAGGGTGCAGGATAAAGAGCTAGGGTAAAAGTATGTTGTTCTTACTCATCCTCTACTTAATAATACTGTAGCATTAGTAATCACCTAAGAGAAATCATTAACACCCCTGCCACACACATTCTGATGCGTCCAGAGTTGTTCAGCAGTGTCACTCTACGTAGTTGTGGGAGATGTGAATTGCTGAAAGACTCAGGGATTGCAGAAGGAGGTATTGCCTTGCTCCATAGAAAATATATAAGGAAATCTCCAAACCACAGGATATGATGAGAAAATCCAAAGTTGAAGGCAAGTTTCAAGGGCTTTATCTTAGCATTACAGTGGAAGAGTCTGTTTAAATAGCAAAATATAGAAGAAACATTCAAATGGTGGAAATTCAATGTTCTCTTTGATCACACGTAATAAACAAAGCTAATATCCCGTAGATATGCAATTTATGTCACTCATGTCTCTTTTCTGCCTTACAATATTTTAAGAACTTTATTAAACAATCTTGCTTATATAATTTTTCATGTCATATACAGCAGGTAATATCCATTTCCATGTAGATACTCTGCCTCCAGGTGAAATATTTAGTCCAGTCAGTTGTCTTGGTTCTGTGTGATTCATGAACCAGTATGAATACTTCCAGAGAAGGATTTGGGCCGACAAAATATACAGGTGCCGAAGATAGGCAGAAGGAATTGCCATCCAGAGAGGGATTTGTTTTTCTCCTTCGGCTATAGAGGGAACTGACATGGTCTAAACACTTGGAAATAGTATTCAGATTGCACAGTAGGGCAGCTAAAATTTGACAGGTAATGTCAACTTGGAGTCAAAGACAACACTAAAAGCTAAGAAAGCCTGATGAGTGGAACCTGGAGAGCTATTCGTTCAGCCTGCACCTTAATAAGAACAGGTGAAGAGCTCATGAGATGTCATTAAGTGTATTGGGTAGATCTCTACCAACTGTAATGAGATCTCAGACACTTAATCCTAGGTATTTTAACTTCTAAACTTAATTCTACCCCTTGCTTTAGATAGCTATGGTTAGGAGGATACCGCCTAAAGTAGCTGCGTTTGATGTCATCGCTTCTGTTTGCTCTTATGTTAGAAATTAAGTTTGTAATCTATGAATGTGAGGCTTACGTGAAATGACAAATTCCCCACTCTAGATTGTCTTTAATCAGGTATGTATTGAATTACGTTACCTAATTTAGAAAGTAGGGCCATAAAGATAGATGTAAAAGGCTTATAGTTAAAATTAAGACTTCTGTGGATACCAACTCAGATAAATACTTGTGTGCAAAGTAGCATACATTTCTTCTTTTTCTCAGGATGGGGTACTGGGCTGGAAGAGATGTAACACAGTGGCCATGTTTCTTGGTATTTTAATGTCTGTTTTTTATCAGAATCTTTTCCAACTTTATTTACTCTTATTTCCATGTAGATGGATTCAGTAAGGCAACACTATGCAAGTGTACCTGGCCTAGTGTGGGCCAGTACCATCTGCTTTTCTCTATAGTGGCCAAATTGGTATGTCAGTGCTCCCTTTTTACAGATTTGCAGATTACAGATCAGGTTTGATTGACATGGTAGTTGATCTTGGATCTTGAACTACATAACTGAAGCTGGTTGCATAAACACTCTGACAACTGAAGGACTCAATCATCTGCAAAGTGTCTTAGCAGCAGGCTTGCTGCCTTATATTCATCCCTTTAAAAAAAAACAAACCCAAGCAAAACTCATGCAAGAGAGAAATGTTGCTAGGTCATCTTTCAGCAGGAAGCACTCCTTTGGGCAGAGGGTCTTCCTGCCTATAAGATAGATAAATAAATAACATTTGCTACTAGGTAGTGACAATGACTTGGGGTAGTTAATAACACTGAAAGTTACACGCTTCTCTGTGTTTTCTCTGACAGTTGTAAAAATGTTTTCAAATTTGCAGTAAGATCATGCAATTGGATTTCAAAAGTTATTCTTTCTTTTCTGTTTTAACTGTATGAAGTCGGCCTCCTTTTGAACAAAAAATGGGTCTGTAGGACTTGCTGAGTGTTTTTTCTGTATCTGTCACTCACTTTATCCCTACGGTTGGACTTTCATGTTTTGGCTTTTTGTTTCATTTCAGAGACTGAAGGTGAATGCCCGTCTCACTTAATAGTTCTGTGTCGAGGTCGAGTGTTTGCATTTGATGCTATACATGAAGGCAATATGGTGACTCCTCCAGAGATTTTCAGGTTTTCAAACTACCTTGTTTCAAATGTGCTGTCCTATTTAAGCTACATATCAAAGAGAGTCTGTCTTTTTCTGTCCCCTTCACCCCAAAGAATGAGGTGTTAGAGAGGCTGCAGCTTATCCTCTAGTTGAGGGTTCAGGTTTGAGTGAATTCTTTTTTAGTGGATGACATCTTGCCATGAAGTGTGATGATTACGTATTGTTAGAATACACCCACAGAACATTACAGGAAGGGGTTGAATGAAGATGTTTCAGTAGGAAGTTCCTTAGGCAAGACAAAATCTAGCTAGGGAAGCTCAAAAATAACTTTTTTTTTTGAAAATCTGGTTCTTTAATACCTATGATACTTCAACATACGTATCTCTAATTTCTGTAGTTGTGCCTGTTAGATCACACAAGTAACAAAGAAATGAATACCTGAAATACAGGTATGGATGTCTTATGCTTTTGAAAACTGTGTAAAGATCGGTAGTGAAGTTTACTGTGCAAGAGTGCCAAAACAAAGTACAAGCCAGATTAAATGCCTGTAACTTGTGGAGTTTCTTTAGCAGCTAGAACAGTATGTGAAAAATTGAATTTGCAAACTAAAAATTAGCTCTCTGTTAATAGCCCTTGAAAGGGAAAATGCAAGGAAAAGGTAGGAAGAGAAGTATTCTTGTGTAGTTCAGTCTCTACATTTAGGATGTACTGTAGCTACTGTTCAGCTTTAAATTTCGTGGTTTATCTTGAGTGGAAGTTTTGCTCTTGTGTCTGATTAGTTGCTATAAAAGCTGCAGTATTGTATATGTCTGCAGCTTGAGGAAGCTTGATCTGCACTGTTGAAGTCTTAAATGTAGTTGTAAATTAAATGCATACTAACACTTCAGGATCGTGGTTGTTTACATGTAAATTTGTACATGTAGCTGCAGTCTGAATTAACCACTAGTAAGTGAAAATGGAGCAGGTCTTCAAGTGCTCTTAGAGTCTGAGGGAGCTGATTCATGCTTCCTGAAATTAGCTTGTGAATGAGGAACCAAAACTCCAGCTTGGCAAAAAAGAGAGAGATTAAAAGGGTGATTTTTATCTTCTCTCCGTATGTTCTTTGTTAACTTCAGTTCTTGAAATCTTCTTAAAGGCAACTTACTTATATACAGAAAAGATGCCATAGTGAACCAGATGGACCAGGACTGGCAGCCTTAACAAGCGATGAAAGGACAAAATGGGCAGAGGTGGGAATGCTTCAACAGCTGATTTCCTGAAAAAAGCATTGTGATCACTGGAAATATGTCATTTCACGTAGTTTTGTCTTTTTATGCTTTCTAGTTACGTGAATATTTGATTGATCTTGATCCAAAGAACTTGACTCATCTGGAAAAAATTCAGAGAAGTTTGTTTGTGGTCTGCCTTGATGATTCTAGTCCCCATGCAACTCCTGAGGACTACAGCGAGGTAGCTAAGGATTTTTGATAATTCATATCTGGTTTTCTTTATATAAAAATTTCTGCTGCATGTATGCAGAAGTAGCGCTCCTTGCTGTCTCAGAACAATGAAAATGAAGCAGATAAATATGCAGATGGTGCTTCTTGTTGATCCATAGGCATACTTAAATAGTTTGAATTGTTAGGTCATTGAAAGTGGGAATGGCAGAAATTTACTTTTGTAATCTTTTAGCCCCTCTGTCCTTCAGGGTCCTCAAAAATACAGTAATCCAACTTACCACTCTTTAATTTAAAAACTTGGGCTTATGATCATGTTTCATCTACAACTGTATGAAAATATCTTACCTCTCAGGGAGGTTTCACTGTCTTGATGTAGCTCGCAGAGGCTGGCAGTGTACACAGTGTTTTTTAGAACTCACATTGTGTGACTTTTGCTTTAGGTTACAAGGCTGGGGCTAATAGGTAATCCAACTGTACGCTGGGGAGATAAATCCTACAATAGCATATTCTTTTCCAATGGAGTCTGTAGCGCATTCTGTGACGTAAGTTGAAAATTTTTTCCCCCTTATAAACATTTCAAGTATTTATTTACTAAGTTTTCCCTTTCAGAGTATTACTTTTTATGTTTAGTACGTTCCTCTTTAGTGTAACCTTGTTTATCAGGCACCTTGTCTGGCAGGTTTCCAACAGCAGTTTGCTTTCACAATGTTTGGTATTACACCATACTTGATTTAAGAACATGAGATCTGAAATCTTAATCTTATTTCTAAAAGCATTTAATGAGGGAGTTCCAAAGACAAAAATTACATTGCACAAGAAGGCTTAAAATTAACTTTTTGTATTATGTAGCTATTTCAACAGCTATGTTTTTTAAACTCAGATTTATTGAATGGCCAGAAGGGCCTACATCTTGCCTGAAATCTGCTTTTCCACAGCAGTGGTATATTGTGCCTCCCATTCTGGCTTCAGAGCATTCAAAACAGTCTGTGGACTTTTATGTATCATGGAGCTAGAAAAACAAGTCCAACGCTGTGCAGTAAAGCTGTTGGTCTTCAGGAAAAAGTGTGGGGTAGGAAAAAAAGCAATTTGATTGTCTTGCAATGATACAAATAATGTGATATCTTGTCTTATGATTCTAGCATGCTCCTTTTGATGCCATGGCTTTAATCACCATGTTGGCTTATGTGGAAAAGAAGGTTATGGAAAGTGAGGGAAAATGGAAGGTATCTATCCTTTAAACTTTCAAACGTATTAGCGAGTGTCTTTTCTTATGGATAACATTTTCTGTTTTCTCTCTTTCTTTCTGTCCACGTCCTCCTAGGGATCAGATAAAGTGAGGGACATTCCGTGGCCAGAGGAACTTGTATTCACAGTGGATCAAAAAATTATAAGTGAAATTGGACGTGCCAAAGAATTGTATTACAAGAAGGTGGAATTTCTTTCTGCTTCTCTTTGTTGTCACTTGCCCCTCCTCCCCTCCCATTCTATTTGGATATTTTTAGCTGGTCTTTCTCCATGCTGGAGAACAGGGATGGGTGTTATTGTTTAATTTGTGTATCGGAGGACTTAATGCCGTGGTTTAATTTGTTACATTGTTGGTTTATGTTGAATGTGTTTTATTTGAAGTTAACCAGGTTGTGATATCTGCAGTTTCTTGACTTCTGATTTTTTTTCCTCCTGTGGTTTGACAGGTATCTGACTTGCAGCTAATCCATTATGCCTTCACATCCTTTGGCAAAGCATTGATTAGAAAGAAGAAACTTCATCCTGATACATTTGTGCAGCTTGCCCTTCAGCTGGCTTATTACAAATGCCATGGACGGTAAGGAAATCTCATTACCTAGACTAGGAATAAAAAACTAGTTTCTTGGGTAAAGGGGTGGATCTGGAGGCACAATACAGTGGCTTTGCAATACCAGTGCGTAATTTGCCATGGTGTTATAAGAATGAAGCAGTAAGGTGGGTTTTTTTATATTAACAGTTTATGTTAACATAGGGCCTTATTTTGTGCCATTGAACTCCACGGGGCTTGTGCTCCTGGTTTCAGGAGAATTGTGCCCATAGGGATCACTTGTGTATGTACTGCGGAATGGAGGGCAGAAGACAATCCATGAAAACGTAAATTTGGGCCATACAAAGTAAATATTTGGGCAAACAGCAAATGCGTGTTTCTTTAATGTTGAATAGTTGCTCAGATGGAGAAGAAAGCTTTATCAGTAGCAAGCAGCAGCCATCAGTAAAATAGTCTTTCAAGACCATAAAAAACCTCACAAACCTCAGTGTCTCACTTTATTTAGCAACATTAGATGTGAAGGTTTGGGCAGAATAACAGAGATACAGATTGTGACCCTCCAAATGCTTGACTCTGGTTTTTCTGTGTCATTTTTATTTTGTATTATTGGTAAAAGGCAGCATTCTTCCTGGTATTGGTGTCTCCAAATTTCTGTTTGCTAGCTAGCACTGATGATGGCTTGTATAAGTCATTACTGACCTTGAGAGTATTGCTTGCTTCAGAAAAAGGAAGGTTTTGTCATATGAGCATGATGCTTAGTCAGTGGAGATGCCTGTCTCATCATAAGAAAGGTTGGGAGATCTCAGTTTGCTGAAGACTAGGAATAAATTAGTTGACTAACATAGCCTGTTAAGTCTGGTCTGAACACACAGATATGTTTCATGTAAATTGCATATTAAATGGCAGACTGTCATAGGGCTGCAGATGCTCCAGGGAGAAGCTGGATGGGTGTCAGTATGCAACAGAGAAGGATTTGAGGCTTTACATTATAAATGCATTGGTACACGCTGCTTATTTCAAGTGTGTCTCTTAATTTTTGAGGCTTTGGATGGTGTAGATTTATTTTTTTTAATGGAAATATACAGTGAAACTGAAGCTTGCATATTTTCAGCTTAATTATACTGGAGATAGATCTGTAGTCTGCAGAAAATAGCCATGACAACCCAGTCTTTTTGAGGCATGATTATAGCACTGGTACTTTTTCAGTCGTCTTTTGCAGGAAGGCTTGTAGAGTTCCTTTGTGGCTCTTTCAGACACAAAATTTAAAGAAAATCAGTGGCTTACTGGCACTTCTGAGCTAGATGCATAAGATAGTTGGCGGAGCATTTTTATTCCTTGAGACAGCATATAGTTTTGTTAAGTTAATGAGATGCTCTTCCATAACTTTTCTTCTTAGCCCGGGCTGCTGTTACGAAACTGCCATGACCAGGCGTTTCTATCATGGCCGCACAGAGACCATAAGATCGTGTACTATGGAAGCAGTGGAGTGGTGCAAGTCCATGCTGGATCCTTCTGCCAGTGTAAATAGTGAAATCTACTTTAATCATAATGTGTTTAGAAGGCCTGTCATTTGAACTGCTTAAAACTCATTTTTTCTGTTGTGTCACTGATGGGAATTGGCCTGTTTCCAGTGAGACAGATTTCAAGTGGTGTGTTCCTTGAAGTCTGGCTCTGGTCACTGCGACTGAGGTGAGCTCTCATGTGTGGGCTTGTTTGGTTTTCTACCCCATTTACCTTTTGGTATCTAGAATGTAAGTGTGCTGAGTTACATTCATGCTGATTTTTTTCGCACTTCAAAAAGTAACTGGGTTGAAACCAATGTATTCTGCTGAGGAGTGGTTCTGCTGTTCTAATTTTTAAGTAAAATCAGGAAACGTTAATCTAATGGCTGAGTCTAAGAGCAAGATTGAAATCTGTTTGTGTCCTAGTGGCAGCAGGGATGTATTCCGGAGTCTGTCTCTGAATAGCTGAACCTGTGATCTTTTCCCAGCAACTACCCTCTGGTGCTTGGCTGGCGGAGCATTTCATGCCTTTCTTGCCAAGTGAGAGCTCTACCAAAGCTCTTCCTGTTGTCCTCACTGCACATTTCTCAGAGCCTGAGAAATGAAGCAAGGAGAAGGTTTTTGAGACAAAGGGCTACTTATCTTTAGGAAGTTCAAAGGTTCTATATTATTAATGCATCTGAGAAACATACAAGAATATGGCCATCAGGAAGTATGTGTGCTTGATAATCTTCAAGAGCATATTTCCCTGGTCTTCGCTGCCTTCTTTTGGCAAGAGCTGCAGCTTTAAAACTCAATTTTCTGGCCATTATTCAAATCTGCTTTCCTATGCAAATGCAGATTCCTGTTATTTCACTGCTTTTCAGTCATCTTCTAGCAGGCTTCTGTAGGTAGTACACATAGAGGTTTGTTACTTCTAACACTAACCGTAGCCTTTTTCTCTAATTTTAAATAGCACCTCCAAATATCTTCCTATTGATGTGCTTTTTATGATGAACTCTTGGGGCTTAAAAAAGCATTGAATCTCTTCAATAGTATTGAAATAAAAAGGCTTCTTAAAAGTCTGCTTAAAAGTCTACTTTCAAGGTACTAGAGAATACCTAAAGTTATATACTTAGGGAAAAATCCTTTTGTCTCAACTATTCCTTTGCCCCCTGTGTGCTTAGTAGCTTGATTTTTATCCAAATTGAGTGGGTACTGTCCTTGTTTCACACTCTCTGCTGCAGCCTCTCGTGTAATGAATAAAAAGGATAAAAGGTGCTGCTTAAGTAGCTAAAGAACTAGTAAGATCCGAGATCTTAGAAGCCAAGATCTTGGGTATCTAGAGATGTTTCTCTAGGCCTCCTTCACCAAAACATGTATTTCTGTTCTGTTCTTTCTGGTTTTAGTACTCAAGTTTCAATATAAAATTGAAAAAAACATAATGTCATAGAAGTAGTATTTCAATCAGCCAGGAATATTTGGGAATGCAGCTGGCATCTGTGTATATTTTAATAAGGGTCTTTTTTTGTTTTTTCTGTTTTTGCTTCACAGATTTTTTTAATTTTTTTTTTTTTAATGAAAAATGATAGAATAGAATAGACTATTTCAGTTGGAAGGGATCTGCAGTGATTATCTAGTCAAACTGCCTGACCAGTTCAGGGCAGGGTGATGATGTAAATACAACTGCACCAGCTAAAAGGCACTGTGTTCCTAAATAAGTGATACTGCGGGAAGTTTTTGGTTTTGATTACTCTGTTTCACAGTGCCTGCTTTCCATTGTTTCTGCTTTTTTGGGAAAGAGCATGAGGTTTAGAGTATTGTTCAGTGCAAAAGTGACCCAACTAAGAGAACAGATACAGGAAACAAATGAGCAAGTTCTGCTGAAAAAGGACTTAGGATCTGGGAGAAATAGTTTGAGAGAGGTTCTAACGTACCTTTCAAGTTCCTCCATTTCTTCTATCTAAAATTGCTAGAAACTGTGAAAGGGAAGAACTTGCTGATCTGTGATTTCTGATGTGGTATTCATTTGGATTGTTTATTCTTTTTTCTTTCCTTTTTTTTTTTTTTTAATCCTGTCTCCCTTACTTTACACAGAATTATGAGCGACTACAGCTGATGAACGAGGCATTTGCAAAGCACAATAAAATAAGGAAAGAATGTGAGAATGGAAAAGGTACTCTGGAATTGAAAGGTTTTTTTGTTTGGTTGTTTTTTTTTCTTGTGGGTGAAAAGGACATATTGCTGTTTGCTAGTATGTATTCATTGTCTCCTTGTTTTCAGCTTGAGTAAAAACTACCCCTTAACATTTTATACTTTAATTTTGAGGAGAGGAACTAAAACCTAGTTCTTGCATCCTTCCTTGTGCCCCAAAGACACTCTCACTATGAGTATTAATTCACTTTTTTCTGCCCAGCTAAACATTATTTCAGAATACCTTCTGATCAAATACATGCTTGGCTGGAAAGTGGGAAATGCAGTCTTTTAAGGCAGAGGAGAGATTTGGGTGAAATTCTAACCCATCTCTGTTAGCATGGTAAACTAATCTATGAATGAGAGAGAGTAGCTGGGAAATAATCACCTGATGAACCTTCATAACTCCCCAGGTAGGATGGAGAGAGGCACTTGTGGCCCTGAAGGCCTATTCACCCCGTTCACGTAATTGTGGAACTTCTCCCTGGCTGAAATTAAAGTTTTCTTGGTTTTTGCTTTCTGCAGGAGTTGTGCTGGGTTTATGTTACTTAGTTCCTTTGCATTTGGGCTCACTCTTGCAAGATGAAAGCGATGAAGGACTCTTAGATCAAATATTTGGGAAATGTTTTTGTATGCTACAATATGAATCCTGGTTTTTAGTAGACTGTCATTTATCTCTCCTGCTGCTGCTATTAGAGCTTCCAGCTATCCGGACCAGAAGAAGCAGAAAAACAGGAAATGCTGCTGTTAATGATGCAGTATTTGCATTTATTTGACAGGATTTGATCGTCATCTTCTGGGTCTCCTACTCATAGCCCAGGAGCAAGGGCTGCCAGTGCCAGAGCTTTATATGGATAATGCCTTCACAGCCAGGTATTTTGTATTCTTGTCCTGTGGGGAGATTGTATCCCTTGATACCAAGGATTTTGTTAGATTGGCCTCTTGCGTGCAGATTTCTTGACCGCTAGGATAAAATCACCTTTTTTGTGAAACTCAACTTGTTTCAAATTACCTTTAAAAGTGCTGGATCTGTTTTGTGTTGTTTTACAGTGGAGGAGGTGGGAATTTTGTTCTTTCAACTAGCCTGACTGGCTACACCAGGCTTAGTGGATCTGCGCTCCCTATGGTGGAACACGGCTATGGCTTTTTTTACTCAATCAGAGATGACAGGTAAGGATTTAATTTTGTTTTGAGCATTGTTCTCCACCAACAGTGGAGGTGAAATGGGCACCAAGGTACTGACAATAAGCAGAAAGGAAAGAGTGGGGAAGGTGAAAGAAGGGGGGAACAAAAGAAAGTAACTTACTTTAAAATAAACTTTCATGTTAGAGATCATTAAATGTAGCATGGAAAGATGTTTTTTAAAAAGTAGTGATTGACTGAGATAGACCAGACAGGGTACAGGAGTGCACACCAGCCATCGCTTCGGCAGCAACACACACATCTCTTGACTCGAGCCAGAACTCCTTGAGTAACAGGGAGAAGCTGAAACATTTGGCTTCACTTCTCATAAAATGGTAGGATTTGAAAATATCCAATTTTGGCTTATTGGTCTTACGTCAAAAATTACTGCTTCTTTATCAAATCTAATAAACTACTTTGATTATAATGTGTTGAGATAACTTGCTTTTTTGTGATTTAGGAGTAATTTGAATGACTTCTTTCTAAAGCTAAAAATGGACTGTGTGCAGATTTGATTGTTTGAGAATACAAACTATTTATACTTTGATCTATGGCTCTGTTAAGATAAATAAAACCAGATAAAGATTTAGCTTTTATAAGGTAAACAGAAAAAACCGACTTTAAATTTGTTGCACAGGAGAAATATAATTCACAGTATTTTCAAATATAAGTGAAAAGTTATGCTAGAAATGTAGAAATGGGTATTTAAATCAAAATAGCTACTTTCAGGATGTGTTAACGTTATTACTTATTGCAGGCACTAGGGGTCTGAGTCTTTTTTGAATGTCGGGACGGAATGTTTGTGTGACAATTTTTGCTTCAGAACTTGTGTCAGTAGTTTCACATTTCAGGGCAATTTGTGTGATTTGTATCCTAGACCATGACAATTAAGAGTGTTAACTTCATTGTTTGCTGTATTGATAGGATCCTGATTACCTGTTCTTCTTGGAAGTCGTGTCCCGAGACTGATGCAGAAGTGCTGTGTCGAACTGTGTTCCAGTGTTTCCAGGACATGCTACAGTTAACACTCGCAGCTCAGCTGTGAGGTTGATGATGATGGGAAAGGCTTTGCAAGTTCACGAGTTATGTCGTACTTAAAAATAAAATGCTACTCGAGAGTACTGTTATATTCAGGTTAAGACATTTAATGATCTATGTGAAGCCTGCCTATTTTTATGGGATTTACTGTGGTAACGGTATCCATTTAAGAGTAATGTAGCCATTTGCAACATCAATGCAAGCAGTAGTACCTTATCTATGTAGAACTATGCAATATTAAAACATGCCTCAACAATGCAAATGTACTTGAGAGAAGGGGTGTTAGAAGTGAGGAATTTATGGGAGATTTGTATTTATGATCTTAGTAGTAATACTCTGTAGTTCACTGATATTGTTTATGCCAGTGGAGCACCTAACTGCATACTGAAGGTAGCCACACCGTCTCATAGGTGACTATGCTTCCTTTCCTAGTGGCTGATGAAGTAGAAGGGTTGCCTCCATCAGGCTATATGTTATTTTCTAAGTAATCTTCCAGTTTTGCTATTGAGATTATGCCAAATAAATAAATGTATTTGTGAATGGGGATGTTCCCACTGCACTCGTTGAATGAGAGCACTGCAATCTGAAGTATTTTGAAGAAGGAGCTCTCAATAATAAAGACAGAAAGTGGTGTACGAGTTCCAGATTCCTCAGAGTTTTCACCTTTTGGTGAACTGTGGATGTCTGCTGCTTTACACTAATAATACTCTATAAAAGTGAGCACTGAATGCAGTTTGATACAATTCTCAGGATTTTAAGACTTGATTCTTCTGTTTGAGCAGCTTTGTATTGTCCTGTCATAGAAATAAAATTCTTCTGAAAATCAGCTTTGTATTGATTGATTGATTTATGGGTGGACTGTTCAATGTGTAGCAAGTAAAGCTTGTGAAAGAGAGATGGTGTTGGCGACAGATGAACATGAAATAGAGATTCTAAAGTACAGATTGTTTTAGCTTTTCTCTGCTTTTTGGAGTTTCAAGAGAGATAACCCACTCTTTCTCAGAGGTAAATGGCTTTCTGAAATATCTTGGTTAGTGAAATGTGTCTTTATGATGCTGTGAGACAGAATTTATATTTAAAAAAAAAAAGTAAAAATAATCAGGCATAGCTTGATTCAAAATCCTAATCTATCTGATAAGTTAGAACATTTCACCTTTCCATTGGGTTAGTAAACCTGATTGCAACAGTGACAAGGACACTCATTTCAAACAGCCTGAAATCTGATGAAGGGTATAATTTTGGATTTATTTGCATTTATTTTCCACACACCTGCCCCTGCCTTTGGGGATTTCTGGGAGCATAGAAATACTGGCAGAAATATGGAAAAAGGAAAGTGTTCAGCAAGTGTGTCGTTGACAAGATGTGATTCAGTCAGTAGCGTAAGCAGAATTTCCTGTTCAGATGGGACGGTCTGTGCCTTGCCTGGAGGAGCTGGAGACAGACAGAAGCGTACCCAGAGAAAACAAAATTAAATTCTGTGAGCTGTTAGAGCTACTTCTTGTGTGCTGTGGATGTGTGAATTCATGAGCATGGCGCTGATTTCCTTGTTGTTAGGAGTGAGGCATTTTTGATTCCAAGTTACCAAGTTTATGCTCTATGGACCATCTGGGACTAAGGCATAAAGTGTTAATTTATTTTTTTTTTTTGTCTATGTGGGTTTTTAAAAAACATGTAGTCGATGAAGAAGGGGCATAAGTGCAGTAGGGGCTCTGATCTTTCAGATCAGGCTGGTTGGGCTGTGGAAGTCCCAGTGTTGTTGGACGAGCACCCCTTGCTTCGGGCTGTGGGCGCTGGCCTGTGTGTGCATAAACAATTCCTGCTCTCTTTCTTTCCAGAGCTGCCTTTTCAGAAAACTTTTTCGACCTCTTGCTGGCGTGCACCTCGCTGTCCTAGTCCTCATCGCTCACGTCAGGGAGAAGGCAGAGTTACGTGTAGTTACCATCGACCTGTAAAAACACAACCCCTGAAACCTGAACAGGCAAACGAGCTCTCATCCCTTTTTCACTAACATCACCGAGGCTGGGCACTGCTTTTCCCTCTCCCCAAAAGACCAACCTCTTCTGTCTCCAGTGCCCTTACCCTCAAACCTTCTCTCTCTTTTTGTTTCTCTGGGAGCACCCATGCTAGTCTAGGGGCTCCAGAGCTGATCTCGGCGCCTGGAGGACAGGAGGGGCCATCTCTGCCCAGGGCTTTGCAGTCTGGCAGGTCAGCGGGGCCTTTTCACGGCTGCTGTGTAATCTTTTAATTTTAGCATCTGTGAATGCAGGGATGAAGATGCCTCCCGTTCAGGCGTCTGCAGCGAGGGGCTGGAGCAAATGCCTGAAGCCGCTGTCACCTCCTGGCTCCCTGCTCGTCCTTCAGGTCTTCTGGGGGGGTAAACCCCTCCATGTTTCAATGTGTAATGCAGTAAGTGACAGGAATGCTGTTGGCCTGTCCTTCCTCAGGAGAGCATGAGTCAGCGCTGTGTTTCCAGCTGCAAGTTGGAAGTGATGGGGCTAATTGCCTTTGGTAGTGATCAATGAAGGGAAGAGTATTGGCTGCTTCTGCTGACCTGACAACCCCCTGGTGTGACACCCGCCAGCTGTCACCCCGTCACCCCGTACGGGATGTTTTCAGC
>JAHREE010000163.1:129196-154347 GCA_033628505.1 Tringa tobata | reverse complement strand
TTGATCAGATCCCCCCTCAGCCTTCTCTTCTCCAGACTAAAAAGCCCCAAGTCCCTCAGCCTCTCCTCGTAAGAGAGATGCTCCCGGCCCCTCATCATCTCTGTAGCCCTCTGCTGCACCCTCTCCAGCAGTTCCCTTCCTTCTGGAACTGGGGAGCCCAGAACTGGTCCCAGTGCTCCAGATGGGGCCTCCCCAGGGCAGAGCAGAGGGGCAGGATGACCTCCCTCCACCTGCTGGTCACATTTTTCCTGATGCCCCCCAGGATTTATTTATTTTTACTGACAGTACTCCCTTATTTTGGTGGACCTGTCATGGAGTCCAGCCAAGAAGGCAGAGGTCCTGCTTATTTACCCTTTCCCGTGACAATATGTTGTATTTACACAAACTCTGCAGCAGCACAACTGTGTTGGGGTGGCGGGGGTGTGGGGGGACACAGGGATGGACACACTACACTTCTTTGGCTGTACCAGTGTCATCATGCACATCCACACCTTTCTGCAAGTGAGATCTGAATTCCCCAACAGCCCGATTGCATTTTCTAGTCTTAACAAACAGTAAATGGGATTAAAAAAAAAGAATGGATTACTATTTTATTTAAAACTCATACTTTTGTCTACCTTTGCTCAGAGAGCTGATGAGAATCCCAGGACAGGACCCAGTGCCAGCATCACAAGTGTTAATTTCCAACCATTTGTAAAATCAGCTTAAATCCAGTGAAAAGGTAGCCACTGCCTGAAAGAACATTGCCATTTTTTTTACCTATTCCTTCATTAATCTTGGAGATTTCGCTGAAAAAAACCAAACCAAATTATATCCAAACAAATAAATGTAGAAAAGACAGAAATTAACTCTTTGAATACAGTAGATTTTGTCAGTGCTCCATCATGTTTCTAACACCCGAAGTTCTCCCACATCTCCGTTCCTCAGGCTCTGTTTAAATGATCCATACACATCTCAGGGTCTGGATAAATAATAGGATATTATTTAATAATAAATTAATAGCAATAGAGGGGTTTAGTAAGATAAAATACCATTTCTCTGAGGGAAATATTACAACTTATTTTCAATAATTAGAATTAATACTCATTGGCAATTAACTGATATTAATTAACCAGCCTAGTGTTCACCCACATCATTCACATCAGACCATCTAATCTTCTGTCTCATTACAGCGTGAAAAAATTTTGGGTCTGATTCTTTTTGTTTCCCAGCCAGCAGCCACCGTATGGAATAAAACTTGAATATATGCAGCAAAAAGAACACCAGCCTTATTCCAGAATAATAATATATTCTTAAAGGAAACAAAAGGATTGGCAGCTGAATTAATTTTATTCCAGGTAGGGTTAGCTGCCATTTCTCTTTCTTCAGTGTCCAATGAATATTTTTAAAGTTTTTCCAGAACAAAATTTCAGTTGTTATCTTTTGCTAACTTGTTATACAACTTCCACAAAGTAATACAAAATTTTTAATTTAAAAAGTAATGGCCTAAAATCCATGAAGACATAGATTTAAAAAAAAAAAACAGGCTTATAATGCCATATTTACTTTTATAAATATTTTATATAATATCTGGAATCAAATTCCCCAGTCTAAATGAAAACCTCCTTGCTCTTGTAATACACAGAAATATTTTTAATACATGGGAAGACTTTTCTTTAACCTGTGCCTTTATCTTAATATGTTTTATGACAAATGAGATTAAATTACGAAGAAATAAATGAAAGGCCTTTGATTTAAATGCTAAGATAAACATTATCTACCATCATTGACTGCCCCCAGTAGGACTCCTTAATGTGTTACAAGCTGGGAAGAGCAGTTAATGTCTACTGCCTTCATCTAAAGAACTTTGACTTTAGTAGACGTGGTAGCAATGCTGTCAGGACTGTAAATTAATATTATTCCCTTGGGCGGAGAAGAAGGTGGGGATCTTGGACAGTAACCAAAAGCCCATAAGAATATTCCTCTTTGTATCACACAGAACACTGTATATATTTAGCTGAACAAGATATACATGAAGAAGAAAAGCAAAAGATTTCTAAAAGAAAATGCACATTAACTTTGTTAATGAGGCCATCATGTGGCAAATTAAAGGCATGGCCACAGAAAGAAAAGTCACTGATTAATAGTACTGGTGATAATGAAGAAAATGTACACCCTCCGTCGTGAACTCAAAGAAAACATGGGGAAGTTCAGACACAGAAATCCCTCTTAGCTCTTTATTTTTTTCCTGAGGAATTCTAAAGAGATTTTGAAAGATATTTTAGAAATGCTTTATGAATGAAAGATTCTTAGGTGGAAAGCACACATATATTTTCTATCTTGAAAGTCTCAGGTAATAATGGGAGAATGGGAGTTGGAAGGAATAACCATGTCTTCAAAGGAAAGATTTCAAATGAGACCCAAGTGAGCAACTAAGTTTCTGATGATCTATTGAGCTCCCCAGGAAATTTCAGGAAATGAAATTGTAAACATCTGCAAAACTGGATTGATGTATGCATCATTGTATGGTACCCGTAACAAGCTGAACCTTGAAACATCAGCATCCTGAACTGTAATTCTCTCGTGCATGAGACTAATGTCTGAGTTGTTTCTGGTTTATCAGATATGTAAATAACTCTCATTGGTAACTACTCATCTTCTTTTACATTGAAGAATAGACAGGTACATGAAGATAAATCTTCTGTGGAGATACCCAACAGAAAATCTTGCGGAAACTGAATTTAAATTAGGAATTTCTATGCTGAATTCACTTTGTGGATGGAGGAAAATGTCATAATTCCATAGTGACTTCTTCAAACCATCCCTTGGAATGTGTGCATGAATCGTGTTTGCTTGTTGAACAACAGGGAAATGAAGTATTATTTTACATATGATGTGCATATCAAGGAATGACTGAAGAGTTTGTACAACAAACAAGTACATTGATGAAAGCTGTATAAAATGTGATATACGTACAAGTGAAGGTAAGAATAAATTAGTATTGGGGAAAGTCAAGAGTGCATAGGAAGAAAAAAGTGTGAAGGCAGTGTTAACCAAACAGCTTGTCGGAGCCTTGGTGGTAAATAGAGAGCAGGTAATGCTGACTTGCTGGTCACGTTCCAGCTAGAGTAACTTCATACTTTGTACATTCTGCCCTGACTCTTTTTATATATTGCTGTAAACAAAGCTGGCCTAATTAAGGACACTTGAAAAAGAGGTGGGAACTAGGAGTTACTGTGACAGATAGATAGGCATTCCTTCTCCCTCAATAAATACCATTTTAACATCTTACATATCCTGAATTTAATTTTTTTTCTTAGATTCCACGTTAATCACGTTATTCACTTACCCTGTTTTCATAGGTGATTTGAGAACCAAATCAGAAGTCACAGAGAAATAAAAAACTATTCCTGTTTCGTTGGTGATGTAAGGCCCTGGCTATTATATTTTAAAACAATTGTCTGCTGTATTAAAAAAAATGTTAATATATTTGTCTCCTTTACTGAGAAAATGAGTGACATAATTTCTACCCACAGACTCTTCAAGTGAATCTATTAACACACAGATTATATACACATTATATATGCAGATACAGTCTTTTAAGTTCTGTAAAATATCAATGACTTTAAATGTTTGGTCATTTTAAAACAGCCCCACATAATTTCTAGTATTTCCATTAAAAATGTCTCCGTCTTTGTGAATACAAAGCTGCAGCTAGTGCTTACAAATCTACCTTTCTGAAACATTTTGTAGTGGTGGATCTAAGACTCACTTTCACTCCACTAAGGCATTGACAATGTAGGTATTTGTGATCTTCATGCTCATATCCTTTAATGAAGAGACACGATACAAGGCTGTTGTTCATGGGGCCAGCTAGTGACAGCAACTCTAGAATGGGAAGAACTGTGCCCTAGACTTCGTTGGCAGGATCTTTGTTAACCCTGTAGAAGACGGGCTTGCTTACAGAAATTAGTTTAGGCATGAGTCTTCACTTTCAGTTGGATGCAGTCCTGTCCTAGACCTCTACAGCAACAGCGTTAGTATGTTGATCTCCTTACTTAACAGAGTACAGCTGGAATGAAATGTATGCAGGAATAAGCACACCAAGACAAAAGGAAATGTACTCACCTTACAATAGCAAGGATTGCTAACAATAGATGTCCTTCTGTGTTCTGCTCTTTTCCTTCCTGTTCCCGACTTTTGAGAATCTCTACATCTCTACAGTCCATGGAATTCACAGAAAAGGATTTGAAGTGGCTGCTGGTCCTGTTTCTTAATTTCTTTTTTCAGTTCACTGCATTAAAATAACTAGAATAAAAGATACTGTCCCGATCTAGTGGGCGGTGTCCCTGCCCAGGGCATGGAGGTTGGAACTAGATGATCTTTAAGGTCCCTTCCAACTCTAACCATCCTATGATTCTACGATTCTTAGAAATACAAACTACATTGTTCTAGATAACTCATCTGCAAGAAAGACTGGGTACTTGACAGTAAGAGTTATTGAGGCTCTCTATAAATACATTTATAATGTGGCTTCTTCTGCAGAAAAATTGCTAGTTGAGTGTTTTTACCCTGTATTCATAAGCCACATGCCATGTTTCTCCTCTCCTCCAAGTTGTCGTCTTCTTTCCTTTCCACAAGTCTACAAGGTAGATTGAATTTTGAGGGAGACGAATAGGAGGAAGAGTTATAAATGTACAAACAGACAGTGCATCTTGAGGAAGAGATTAACTTTATGTCTATTTGTAGTATGAGTGATTACAAGAATTACTCATTAACAAATATTTCAAGATCTTAAGTGTATTGGAGAAATGAATGCTACCAGGAAGATCATTTTCCTAGACACGTACAGCAGCAAGAAAGAGACAACAGGTTCAAAGGACTTACTCAAAAGGAAGAAGAACTGGTTCCACTAGAGCTAGATTGATGGGGAGTCAGTGTCAGGGTAGAAGACTGTTGAATATCTCCTGACGTGTGGGGTAGTTCTGGAAGAACTTTGAAGGAATGCCTGAAGAAGAGACTAGTGGAGATCCAGAAGTGATTTACAGTCTTAGTTTGGAGATGGAACATAGTCAATGGTATTGCTGAGAAATACTCCTTCATCATCTTTTGAGGGGTGGGAGAATGCTGGAGTTTATTTATGCTCTTGCTCTATGTCAGAAAATACAGAAGGGCATAGCAGCGAGGTATTTGTTGCATAAGGAATAGCAAAATGCCCTTCTAGGGGTAAGTACGTTGGAAAATGCTGGGCAATAGAACACTAGTATTCTCAACACCAGGATTCTCAATACCCTGATAAGAATCTGCAGTAAGAAAGGCTTTCTAGACCCAAACCTCATTTTTGTTCTGAGGCATCCTTTGATTAGGGAAGGCTAATCAGACTGGAAGCAGGAAGGCTGTCAGACTGTTGAACTTTGGCGCTTCTTGGTTCCTTTTTCCCCACAGTGAGCGGCATATGCTTGGAAAGTGGCTCAGATTGCCAAAGTGGTGTTGATGCTGAGATCTCTCTAAAGACTTGTTCCAAAGGTAATGGTGCAAGAGGCACAAGAAATGTGTGAAAAACACTGCTAGATTACCTTCTTCTAGAAAGGTAAGTTCTGCTTGAAACTGCTGCAGGCTCTCAAAAGAAGAACAAGACAGAGAAATAAAGGCCTTTTACTTCAGAATAACAACCCATATATATCATCAAACGTGCTCATGGTCAAAGACAATTGCTGACTATTCCAACGAGGAGCTCAGAAGAGCTCAGATAAGTATCTTAGGATATCAAGGTGAACCAAAATGCCTCAAAGCCTAACTGAAAAGGCAGAGCTAGGAAGTAAGATCTCTTGTGCGCTGTAGAAAGATGCAAGAAAATAATGGTCCTTAGAGGAGAATTGTCCTAGGTCAGTCAACCCTTCCTTTGGGTCAAGCATTATAATGTAAAAGTGTATGACCAGAATGTGGACAAGTTCATAGGACATTTTTGGAGATGTGTCTGCCTGTCTTTTTGGCTTCGTGACTAAAAATTACACAATGAGGCATCTGGTGGTAGCACAATAGTAGTAATATGGTTGTTGTGGTCTTCCAAAAGGAAATTCTGAGAGGACAGCAATTGTGAGCAGCAGCATTTAAGCATTTATGGTGGACTTGGAAACAAAGATCCATTATCCTTAAAGGAAAATGCTTACTTGCCTTACAGTGCCTTTCAACCAAACGTGAAGTGATTGGTAATTATCATGCAAACTTTTGCATAAATCTAAGCAAAGGGGAAATATTTCTTTAGAAATGTGGAAAAAAAAAGAATAGAGAAAAATAGATTTGTTTGGAAAGATTCTACATTTCATATGAATTTCTGAAATAGATGGTCTGTTGACCACTATGTGGTCAAAATTTTCAAAGTTGATTTTCACATCTGTTGCAAAACTTTTACAGCACTTTCCTGATTTTCAGAAAGAGCTAAACTTTTCTGGTAAGTCAAGGATCTTTGAAATGATACAAGCCGGGAAAAGAATCCAATCATTACTAATCCAATACTTAGAAACTGTATCATCAAAAATTAAAAAGCGTAGTTTTAAAAAGAAAAGGCTAAAATCCAGAATTCATTAAAAAAATCAACCTAAATATGTTCTCACTTGAATCTTCAGACTATAATGTTAAAGAATATCAATTCCATTCTTGCAATTGCAAGTATAATTTATTTATATTACAGTGAAGGCTAATAGCCTTACTCATGGACAAGAACCTTAGTGCGTCAAGTAATACATAAACAGGAAACAAATAAATTTACTGGTCAAATCGGTTTTCCATCTAAGCCAGGAACAGAAGAAAACAGGTGATTCAAAAGGAAGACTGCATCAATCAGCATTCTGGAGAGTGCTATTAGTACATTGATGAGCCGAAATGCCTATCAGTTAGTCTGTGTGTGGATAAATATCTACATGTAGATATGACAGATCACATGTATAAATCTCAGGGAATCAGAAATTGCTAGTGTGGAAGACTGATTAATGACGCCAGTTTAAAACTTAAAAATAAACTTTACTGCATAGATATTCATTAACAATATACATTGCTAATGGTTAGTTCTTAATAATTATTAATCACTACACATTCAAAGCAGTTAGTCCTTAACAGTCATCCGAAATTAGCAACTAATATATAATATCACAGAGCTTATGCCATGTAATTAGCACTGTTAGTTACAATCCTTGAGAGTCTTGGTCATCAGGGTGATCAGGTTCAAGAGCTCTTCAATGAAGAATGTTAACACCGAAAAAGGTGTCCTTCCTTCCCCCTCCTCCAAGCCCAAATTCAAGATTTTCACCTTTTATAAAATATTGCAGTCTTTAGAGTGTTCTTAGCACTTGAACTCTGACTCCTAGGACTTTGGGAGACTTGCAGGTACTACTTTCGCAGGCTGCAGCAGGTGCCTTGCCTTGCCCATCACTTGGAGGGTCTTTCTTATTCGCTGCTTCTTTTCTGCGTTATACTTAAAGCAATCTTTTCCCAGCTCTTAAGGTTGCACTTCGTCAATGATCAGTAACTGACCATCAGTGTGGTGCTTACAGTTCTGGGACCTCTGTTTTCAGCCTGTGCCCGTATTTCCAAGACCTTTGTTATCATCCCAGGCTAAAACTCCACGTTGTAACAGGAGACATCTAGCATCAAGCTCCAGCTGACTTGCCAGTTTTCCTAACGAGTTGATAACAAGCCTAAGAGGCCAGAACTGACTGGGCCTTACACAGGCACAGTGAGGGTAAGGCTTGAGGTTTGTTTCTGGCAATAACAAAATAAAATATTTTTACTAAGTATGAAAAGTGTTTACAGGTTCCTTACCAGACATGCCTAGTGAGTGTGATTTCGACAGGATTCAAAGCAAGCTAGTATTAACTCCTTCTGGCTTAGTTTGCTTCTACTTTCATGAGTGCACGTGCTTTGGCCAGATAGTAGAGTGGTTTGAGTAGTGAAAACTAGTAGTGAGAAACTGGTACATATTTGCTTGGTAGTCTTTGGTTTTGTAGGACTTACGAAAGGAAGGAGGAAAACCAAAAGTAACAAGACTGACTATTGATATTGAAATAATTACAGTGACAAAAATAGCAGTATCAAAATAATTACAGTGACAATTCAGAGATAAGTACTGCCTTTAATTTACATGTTGCATGACCCGCTTTGAACATTGACCAGAGAATAGTAGATGCCTTTTTCAGCCAGGAGCTGCTGATGGGTCCCTTGTTCTACGACCTTGCCATTCTGGATCACGGCAATCTTGTCAGCATTTTGGATGGTGGAGAGGCGGTGAGCTATCACGATGCAGGTGCGACCTTCTCTGGCTTTATCCAGCGCTTCCTGGACAATCTGTGCAATGAACAAAACAAAAGATGAACTATTCCGGCAGCTGGTGTGAGATATACCTCAATTGCCATCTGTGAATGTCATATGTAATATGACAGTGAGCAAAAGGTACCTATGGCTTTAGCTTCCTCTTTTAGAATTAGCCTACGTTGGCAAGGAGTCAAAACTGCCAGAGCAGACGATGCCATGACAGCTAAGAGGATGAGATGGAACCAGGCTCATTACCGAGATATGTGGCAGAAGAACAAGAAAAAATGGTCATAAATTGTAACAGGGGAAGTTCTGACTGGATATAACAAATGTTTACTGCGAAGATAATTAAGCACTTCAACGGGGACAGAAGGGAGCTTGTTGAAACTCCTTGGAGATTTTCAAGGACCCTACTGGACACAGCCACTAAGCAACCTGGTTTGAATACAGCATTGGCCCTTGTTTGAAGAGGAGGTTACTTTAGAGACATCCAGAGGTCCCTTCCATGACTGATTAATTATATATAGGAGTTAAATCAGTAATCTTGGGTCAACTACTATCATACTAATTTTCATGATTTCACAGTCTCATTAATCATGTTTTTTTTAAAGCTAGCACTGGCAGAAAAATACCAATAAGAACCTCTGCTCTCTTTTCTTTATTCTGTATGTATGTTTATTAATACAGAATAAAATAGGAGATTCAATTTCTGTACCCAACTGGCACATAATTAAGAAAACAAAGAATCCTGGAATTATTTAATGATGTTTTCCCATCAAACCTTATGTTTTTATGTCTAGAATTGATCAAAACTTAGTCTGTAGGGTTTGAGCTTTTCAGATTATAATATTTGTTATAATATTTGCCTATCAATACTAAGGACTTCGCTAGAATCTGTGTTGACTTTCTACAGCTAGATTGTACTTCTGTTATGCCAAGATTACAGATTTGGTCTTAAAAAAGAAATAAGTGTTCTAGCAATTTTTTCACTGGAAGTTTGTACATTAACCATGAACGTATATCAAGGAGTGGAGAGCAATGGGAGAAGCAAGAAAAATTATGAAAGCAAGATTTGGTCATTTCACAGAAAAAAGGGTCTCTGGCAGCACCTTCATACTTTTCAGGTTCTGAAAGCTGTGCGTCCTGATTCAAATTTGATAGCACTTTTCCAATGGAAGCCTAAAGAATTTCAGGCAAAGAAATGCCTTCTTCGTTGCTACATCAATCTGCCTACTGCCATAAAGATGCAAAAAAAATTATTTTTTTTTTTTTTGCAAGGAGGAATAGGACCTTCTATTTATTGCTAGCATAAATACGTCATTTGCATTAAACACCATATTTCCAGCTTTGGGCTTTAATCTGTTGGAGTGAAAACAATAATCATTATACAAAGAAACATGGATTTAGATTCCAGAATCGTGGCTCACAATCAAGTTACCTTTTCACTTTCTGTATCTAAGGCGGACGTCGCTTCATCCAGTAGCAGAATTTGGGGCTGACGCACAAGAGCTCGGGCGATAGCAATACGTTGTTTCTGACCACCAGAAAGCTGAGTTCCTTTGTCTCCTACGCGGGTATTGTATTTCTAGAAACAATATATTAAGATCAGATTATGAATGCAAATCGACTCTTAAGTATATTTAAGCATATTGACCCTGACACCAGCCATCCGTAAAGTGCATATTCCATGTCAATAGCTCTCTGAAAACAGACGGCCAGAATTGCTCTCATCTGCCACAGATCTGTAGATCGTTCACTAGGAGACTTCTTTGTGGCATCAAGCATTTCATAAATTCAATGCAACAACCCCTCTAAGGTTGGAAGGGAACGTTATTCTCACTCAGGAGACAGAAAACCAAAGCTCACTGACAATACTGGGGCTCAAACCCTCACCTTAAACACTCCAAGCCAGCAGCCTAACAAATCAGTTATTCTAACCCACCTCTATTCATCCTGAAGAAAAAAAAAAGCAATGTATAAGATGTACCAGTTTCAGGCCAAATTATACACCATATCTTTATATAGACATAGACATTTATACATATATTTATCTATATCTATATTTCAGTTTTGGACAGTTATGCTTTCAATTTAGTTATGTAAGTTAAGGCAGACCAATTAGGTCTCTGGAAAAACTCACAATAGTCTTTGAGTTAATATATGTTTGGTTGCAAAAAGTACCAAAGATTTATGAGTCATCATTATATATCACAAGATTTCTCTACTGAGTTTTGGAAAGAGCAGATCTTCATAAGTGATTAGAAAATAAACAGGATTTGAAAAAATCACAGGCTTTGGCCTTTGTATTTTTTCAAGAACTGCCTAAATCAGCTTAATAGCCTGAAATTAAGCTGAATATGTACAACATACAACTTAGCCGGGAACCTCTTTGATTCTGGAAGTTTTGATTTGTCAAACCCACAAAAGAAAGGCCTATTAAATAACAAAACATGATTTCTACCTTAGGAAGTTAGTGAGTCACAAATTACGCGGTTAGATGAGAATTCAAGGGAAATGTGATTAGATGTTTAGCCTTTTCGAATGCTTATTTGTAAATATGTCTTGCATGACTTTGTTCATTGCAGACCTTTCATCTGGCCCAAGATGTTCATTCTTACATTATTATGTGTTGGTCATATATATATGAGAAAGATTTTCTTAGTAAACTGTAGGAATACTAGAAATTTAAATTCTGACTAGGTATAACTGGAAGAAATGCATAAAAATCTTATCAGTCTAGCAGAGTCTTTTACATCTTCTTGAGATAAAAAGGATCTTAAGAATAAATGTTTAACTCACTTAAAAAAACCCACCCCACACTTCCAGTTCTCAATTAGATATAATTGTGGATTTTCTTCCCTGATATTTAAAATTTTCAGCTCAATGGACACAATTTTCTCCAGTTCTGAGAAGGAGAGAAAAGAAGTAACTTACGTCTGGCAGAGAGTCAATGAAGGAATGAATATTGGCTTCTTTTGCTGCTTTAACAATTTCCTCATGTGACACTTGCCGGGTGTTATCCCCATATGCAATGTTTTCAGCAATGGTGCAGTCAAACAGCATGGGTTCTTGTGAGACGATACCAATCTGAGCTCTCAGCCACTTGATATTTAGTGTCTTTGTATTTCTGCCATCAAAAAGCTGAGAAACCAAACATTTGAAATTTTAGTCACATGGCCATATAAGTATTTGAGACTTACTGCAAATTCATACCCAGAAGTTGTGCAATTGCAGCTCTTTCCATAGAGATACCATATTGAAAGCTCACATAATCCCTTCCCCTCCTTCTCCTGTATGTACCAAAATTTTCTAAGGGCTATTATATAAAATTGAGCATAGTTCTTTCTGCTGCCTCAGTCCTTCTCTTTACTTCAAGATTTAATCATGTTTTTAAAGACCTGAAAGTGGAAGACAGGATATGCTGAGGCAACACCAAAGAACTTTGGGTAAAATGGTTTCATTTCTTTCTTTGGTGGGAAAACTTTCCTTTGTTTTGCATATATATTCCCACTGAAGGAACAGATTGGCAGTAGCATTCCATTAAAATAAAGGAAGAGTTGGGTTCATTCATTCACACGCTTCCAAACCAAGAATCCAATCTTAAATTTAATTGTGATGTAATGCCTGACAATGTACAAATTTACTTCTGGATTCCTTAAGATGTCATTTGCAGCCAGTTTTTTTTTTTATTGGCAACTCAGTCACACCTACTAAATTTGGCAACTGAGTTTCTCATTGTCTATTAGACAAACGACAACAGAATTATTTTATTTTCTGGATAGATCATTCTTCTAATTATACAAGTCATATTGACTTGGACACAAACACACCAGGACATTAAGAGGGCTGTGACATCGCCACAGGAATCCCCTGGTGCAGTGCTCGGGCGCTGCGTTGGGTGACACGATCAGCTGCCTAACTGAAGAACTTCCCCTTTATAGCACGGCTACTGACCAGGATTAATCTACTAAATTCCACAGTTTGTGCTAGAGCAGCCAGTTTGCAGTCAATATAGTTGTTTTTCAAAGGAAAGAGATCATAATGAACCTGATTCTAAATCCACTGAAATCAGTGGCAGCATTTCTGCATCAGCAGAGGTAAAGGGCAGGGGAAAAAACCAAAAACCAAGAAGGAGACATTGCTTTCAATTACTTTGGCATTTGCCATTTCTTTTCTCTAGAATTCCAATGCATTTGAAGACTGCTAGGGTCTGCTTCCTGTTCCTTATTTGCTGTTAAAAATCACGAACAAAGCTAGAGAACTCAGTTATTATGCATTTTGGATCCACTCTACCAAAAAGCACAACTTTTAGGCACGGTTTCTCTCTTTCCCAGACCCACGTAGCACTCACTGTTGTGAACGGCCGTTCTTCTGACCGTGCTTTTAAGCACACACTCCTTTCACTCAGTCCACGGTGCAACGGAGCGTGTAAATTAGTCCACTGCTTTTGTGGTTTCTATGTCAGAGGTCTGTGCTTTTCCCTTCAGTAAACCGTTGTTGGTTATTTATGGACACAAGGTCAAAACCTTTGGTGATGAAATTAAACATACTTTTTGGGGAACCTGTGTTGCTTCTTTCTACACATCAATTTGCTACACTGGACCTGGATGGGCATTTCCAACCTCAAAAAAAATCTTGCCCATTGCATCTAGGCCTTACTTAAGTATCGCGTCATCTTTTGTGAGTATCTCTGCATAGACAAGTCCTGAAATCCTTATTCTCAGCTCATCCAATGCAAAATGGGTGGGTTCCTTTTCAAACAAAATCTTTGAGCACATTTACACCAAAGGGAAAACAGCAATAAACAGTACCATCATGTGAAAAAAAATGTAAAGTTGCTGAATAAGCAGTGTGGGAAATCCTAGGTATATTTAAACTAAAATTACTAAAATCCATCGCTTGGTAAGTGGGCGTACTTTGGAAAATGTTTCTGACAAGCAAAAATCATGATAAAAATTATATTTGTAATGATGTCCACTATTCTAGGAAAGAACATAGATAGCAAATTCTCTTATTACAATATTTAATAACTTCTAAAGTGTTCTCAACATAAAATCCTCAGGAAATTTGCTCTGAATTCAAAGCCATCATTAGGCTGTAGATCAGGCATATTTTTGCAACAAAGATGTTGTTTCATTAATTCATTATAATGTGGGAAATCGGGGCCTTTTCCATTATATTATTTCATCACGTTTAAATAAGGAATGCTGATGAGCCACTGCTTGTCTTTAACATTAAAACTGTTCAAAAAAAATCAAACTAGAAATACATATTATACTTGATCGCATCGCATAAAACCAAATAAGCATGCTCTGACTTAACATGTTGACATGTTCTTACGAAAATGCTTACCATTTCTCCATCCAGTGGATCGTAGAATCTCTCGAGCAGCTGAACGACCGTGCTCTTTCCACAGCCACTGCTACCAACAAGAGCCAGAGTTTGTCCCTTTTCCACTTTCAGATTCAGACCTTGGAGGATTTTGACCTCTGGTCGGTTTGGGTAGTTAAACGACACATCTTTGATAGTTATGTTTCCTCCAAACATTTCCTATGATTGAAATAGTATCACTGTTACATTTTTAAGAAAATTTGACTGGTTATTCAAACAGAACTGTAGAACTCATTCTTCCTCACTGAAACCAATGGGTTTGCATTTGCTGGAAAGCTGCTTTAACTCTGTGGTCTGAAACTTTGTGAAGCTATAAAATCAAAGCACAGCACTGAACTATTTTGAAAATGCTCATAATTCTGCCGGTTGAATTCTACACAAGTTGTACCTTAACTAGGTTTTCAAAACAAATAACGTTTAGACAATGTGGGCAAAAGCCCGAAAGCCGGACTCCCAATGGAGAACTTGGTCTGTGTCATGTTGGGATCAAGTGTCAAGAATACATTGAGATAAGGAAGTAATCAGAAGCAGACAAAAAATCAGTCTGAAGCAAGTGAGAAGAGTACTGTCCATGTTGTCAATAAATAACGTTGCCCATTGCACACGGCTGACTTACAGGCTTCTCTCCTTCCTCGCTGTAGCTGTCTATGGAGGGTACCCTTTCAAACAGCAGAAACAAGTGGGCTGCTGAGATCTTGGCTTTGGCATAGTCTGGAGCAAAGGAACTGCTTTGTCCTAACGCCATTGCACCAAATACAACTGCTGAAAACACTCTGTAAAAGAAAACAGGAAAAAAACCCAAAGGTCAATAAATAGACAACGAAGACAAGGAAAATGGAAATGGGGCTGCATTCAACTTTTTCTTTTACTTGGAGAAAAAAGGGGACTAAATTTAAAAAGAATAAAGTAGCAACTATTATTGCTTTAATTATTCATTTAACTTCAGAAATTTGATTTTATGCTCTTTTAATGTAGTACGATAAACAAGCCTCCATCCCAAATACAATGTTTTGGTTATTTATTAGCAGTAATTTCTTTAATTATTAATACTGGTTAACTATATGAAGTCTCAACTGGGGCTAGGAGGAAAGTAGCCAATGGATGGTAAAATCATTACTCTAATCCTGTTCTACTGTTGCTGTGGTTTCCTCTTTACAGTTCAATGACCTCTAGGAGTTAGTGATTCATTTTTAAGGCATCAATGAAAACAAGAAATCCAGCCTATAACGAGATGAGAATAAAGATTTAATTTGCTATCACTACTCTGCTGGAAAAAAAATGAAGGGTTCACACCACCAAGAAAAGTTTGAAAACTACGCTATTCTTGTTTCATGGTGAATGTAGATGTATCTTCACAGGCTACATTAGAATGGTTTAAGAACCTGCTGTCCTTGGCTATTAATTACTTCCACACAACATAGGATTACTCATCACTGAGAAATGGTGATTGACAGATGAGACCTCTTTTAAGGCAAAGTAAAATAAATTCATTTATATGATTTTTTTATCTTTTGTCTTCAGAGCTATAAAAACTAATCTGTTTTGTTCTGCACTTGAACAGCCTAAAAGGGCTCACTCGGTTTTAGGTCAGACAATCCCTTCCAAATCTAAGTGAACCACTGAAAGTTCACGCCACCAGCTGCCTAGAGATGGGATGCACACACTTTCCAGCATCTTCTAGTCAAGATAAGCTGTGTTAATTACTTTTAATCAGGTTGCCAACAAAAAAAAAGTGGTATGACTGGCCTATCCTAGGCATTGTGGTCACTGATATCCATACTGGTAGAATCTCATTCTTTTCATACTTGTTTCCATAGATCTGTATTGAGCCTCTTAAATTAGAAATTGTATATGATCTAGAGGAATAGGACTTTGGTTATGATAGGGGCTCTTAGGTATTATGGTAAATGATTGGATAAACAGTGATTATAACCCCAAAATCTAAAGGTAAAAAACTAAGCATATGCTACTTCAAATTTTGTAGAATTTCTGTCCTTAAAGGCCTATGAAGTGCCCTTAGAGATACATAATTGTACTATTCCTTGTATAATTTCAGATTGCAATGGATACATCTTCCAAGAATACTGCACATTAGAGTCATATTTTATTTGCAGTACCTGTTTAAATTAAAAATAAAACTCTCCACCTGACTATGGGTATGTACAGTCCACTACATAATGTTCATACATTCATGCTTCACACTTTCATTTCCTGCACAAAATTGGTTCATCTAAGTGAAAAAGCTTCTTGTCAGGATGTAATCTAAAATAATTTAGTTATCCTTCCTTTATAGTGCACAGCATCTACCTTCTGGAATCCTTGTCTCCAATTACTTAAAGTGTATTTTAGAGAAGATTTCAAATTTCAATGAATAAACCCAACACACAAAAACCAAAGACAACTATTACCTACTCTTAAAAAGGTTTTTACGATATTATTATGCGTCAATAAACAGGTAGAACTATGTTTTTCGTAGAATATACAGAAGACCTTACAGCTACGTGAACAAAAAAGTTGGTGAGAATAAACAAAGTAGGATACTGTCTCAACCTCTAGACAAGAGAGATATAGAGAAAAGAAAATCCAAAATCAGGCCTACTTGAACAGCTCAGACTCTGTAGTCACCTGGAGAATCCACTTGTTAGTGTGCCTTCATTATATTTGAGTATAGAAGAAGGAGAACTTGCCTGTTTTCTCATAGCTTACCCAATAGTTCCATTATATCTCTAGCAGTAAACAAAGAGCTATCTCTGGACCGACAGAAAAAAAAGATTGCAAAAGAGAGACTTACAGAAACACATCTTTATATTTCATGTGTCCATTTACCACCAGATAGGCACCGAACCGGAAACAGCCAGCGTAGGTAAAGAACATCATTGCTTGTGAAAGAGCAAAACAAAATCCAAATATATGTGCCTTCTTCACAGAATTTCTGTAAGAAAGGATGCATATTTTCATGAAAAGGTGCCATCATACCTAAGTCCTAGTATGCAAAAACCAATTAATTGGCTTCAGATGATACTGCTGTGAACGGGAAGTATGCACGTGCTTAAACACCACAATCCCTTGTCTCCTATTAGGCTGTGTCCAAGAGAAAAGTGAGTCTTGTTTCCAGAATTTTATTTACTTCCAAGAACAGCTTGGAATATGGGTGCAGAAAGGGGTGACACCTTAGCTTCTATGTATATTGTCTTACCATCTCACAGTTTGGGTGTTAAAACACTTTACAGTTCAGTCCCTGATTACCACTTTCAAGATGTAAATTTTACTACTGCATCACATAAGAGGAAAAAAAGAGCACTTTTTGAAGGTTAGCCCACCTTCAGCCAAAGCCAAATTTTTGTGTCATTTTTTCTTTACTTGCGATTTTGTGTTAAATAAATAACAAAGACATTAAACATTCAGTATGATACACTCAACAGTCTGTTTCTTTCAATCCTATTAATACTTTCAAAAATGGCTTAATGAAATATTCAATTTATATTAAAAATTTTTAATTAAATATCTGAAATGCTTCAGGTGGAAAGTTAGATCAGGTGACTTCCAGAGCTCACCTAAAATTAACATTTTTCCAAACCAAGCGACATTGCAATAGAAAATACCTACATTATCACAGAAAATTAATTAAATAAAAAAACAAAAATGTTGGCTGATGGTTGCATTTGTTAAGAAAAATATGCATAATATTTACATAAATTCCGATGTAATGAAATTATACAGTAAATTATACACACTAACAAAACCCCCCAAGTAAATGTTTGTAATTTATTCTATAGTTTAAATACGTATATATTTTTTTAGCTTAGTTATTTTTATTATACCTGTATGGTACCACCAAATGTTCTCCATACATCGACTCAAATTTTTTTTCTCGGGTCAAACTAGCAACAGTTCTAATATTTACTATGGCTTCTGTGGCAATCTGCAATAGAAACACAAATGTTTTAATAAAAAGTTAAGATTATATTGCTATTCCTTATTCTAAACCACTAAAAAAGTCTGCTGGAATATAATTTTTTATAAGTATTAATCAATTAATTATAATTATTAATTAATATTAAGCTAATGGACCTTTGGCATGAAAATAAAGCATTTTACATTTTTCTTTTTACAACAGTGAGATTTTCTGATGATACTCAGAATTTTCTGATAAGGTCTCTTTAATGTCTTCCAAATAAGTAATGAAAAAACATAAGACAGCAGTGATAATTAGGGAGAAGATATTCTATAAGAAAAATGGCAATTTAGGAGTCAAATTTCAGTCCATTGAATTTGGGGCATAATCAGAGTGTCCAGGTTACTTTTGTGCCTAGAGCCTAACTTAGGTCTCAGCAGAAAATATTGGATCTGATCAGTAATACTTGCTTTAAGGTTCTATATTCTTTAGTTTTGAGTCATTTGCATACACAAAGGTATCTAGTGACATTTGAAGGCAGTAGATGCACGTCTACATGAAAGCAAATGATTCAAGGCCTTTATGTAGCCTGTTAAGTGCCCTGAAAGTCCTCCTCTATGACCACGCAGTGAGGCTGGGAGGCTGGATGGCCAATTCAGTCCATGTGCACATAGAAGAGAATGAAGCTTAGAAAAGGCCAATGGAAAATACCCATAATAATCACTTCACTTTAGAGACCGGAACTCGTGCTGCATCCCTCAATTCACCTCTGGTTCAAACACTGGGCTTGAGTCTGTGACCTACACATTGCTTCTTGGTCAATACATGATCTGTTGGGTATTCCAGTTGGCCTCCCATCGGGATGGATGTTTTCAATTTCTTAACGGATCTCAAATAGCATTAAACACTTATATCTAAGGTCTGTCCAGCTGCCAACCAGTTTCATTTCCAAGGATGGGTATTTCGCAGGAAAGCTCACTTATGAGCACGGTGATACACAGTAATAAGTCTGTTTATAACTCAGAGAACTGTATGTAGAAGAAAGTATTCATTAGCAAGAAATTAACATGGACAACGCCAACTGTAACACAGCTAGACTTTTGTAGACCTTGTCTACAAAAGATCTTCAAGGTTTTTAGGTATTTTGAGGAAACATACATTTCATACTTTATGCTTTGAGTCTAAGAAACACCATAAAGTAAGGTCAAGGGAAAATACAACCAAAGGAAAGTATATCTAGACAAAAGACTCAGGAATGAGTGAACTTTTCATCTTAATAACCAGAACTGGCCATGGGGTACAAGATTACAGTGCTGTAGGTAACTCAACATCTGAAGCTAACCATTAGATGGCATCTGCCCAGAAAAAGGTAAGAAATCAGGTACCTCTGCTTGCATGTTATATTCATACAAAATTAGATTATAAAAGAAGGGCTTTCCACAGTGATGGTGCTTTTTCAGCACTGAATTCCTATTTAGCTTGGGTTTTCCCCACGGGTGCGGTGCATCCCCTTATTGTTTGCATCTAACCATTTGAAGCTGGGGGGAGTTTTTTCACCAAGAGACTGGCAATGTTTAACATTGTACTACAACAGGACTGTCCGTTTCCCTTTGGTGTCTGGGAAAATTATGGAGAAGGTTATTCTGCGAGTTATTGAAAAACACTTGAGAGACAATGCAGCCACTGGTCATAGCTAACACAGGTTCACAAGGTGAAAGTCCTGTTCAACTAACTTAATTTCCTTTTATGACAAGGTCACCCATCCAGTTGACAAAAGGAAGTGAGTAGATATTTTTTTTTTTCATTTTAACAAAGCTTTTGATACTGTTTCTCCCCCTACCCCTCTGGAGGAAATGTCCAGCATACAGCTAGACAAGTCAATAACACATTGGGTGATAACTGCCTGACCGGTGGGGCTCAAACAGTCATAGTAAATAGGGTTACATCGGGCTGGCAGTGGGGTTCTGTGGGGCTTAATTTTAGGGCCAGTGCTCTTTAATGTGGCCATAAATGGTCTGGATGCAGGAGTTGAATGTAAGTTAAATAAGGAGAGATGAGGAAGGACTCTTTACCAGGGAGCGTAGCCATAGGACAAGGGGTAGCGGTTTTAAACTGAAAGAGGGGAGATTGAGATTAGATATTAGGAAGAAAATCTTTATTATGAGGGTGGTGGGACACTGGCCCAGGTTGCCCAGAGAAGCTGTGGCTGCCCTATTCCTGAAGGGGTTCAAGGCCAGGCTGGATGGGGCTTTGAGCAACCTGGTCTGGTGGGAGGTGTCCCTGCCCAGGGCAGGGGGGTTGGAACTCCATGATCTTGAAGGTCCCTTCCAGCTCTAACCTACAATTCCATGAAGCAAGTTTGGTGATGACTCTAAGTTAGCAGGAGCTGTGCACTCACTCCCTCGAGAGCACAGAGGCCTTACAGAGAGATCTGGATAGACCACAGAGCAAATACAAATCATATGAAATTTAACAAGAGCAAGTGCCAGATTTTGCACCTGGGACAGGGTAATCCTGGTTGTACAAACAAATTAGGTCATGAGACACTGGGGAACAGCCCCACAGAAAGAAATCTGGAGGTTTGGGTTGATGGTGAGTTAAATATGAGTCAATAGTGTGCCCTGGTAGCCAAAAAGGCCAACCATGTCCTGGAGTGCCTCAAGCACAGCAGAGCTAGGCAGTCGATGGAGGTGATTGCCCCACTTTACACTGCAATGGTGGGCCCCAACCTTGAGTACTGAGTGCAGTTCTGGGTGCCTCAATATAACAAGGATATCAAACTATTAGACTGTCCAGAGGATTTTGACCAAGTTGGTGAAAAGTCTCAAGGGCAGGACTTAGGAGAAGCAGCTGAGGTCACTTGGTTTGTTCAGGTTAGAGAAGGCTGAGGGTTTATCTCATGACAGTCTACACTTTCCTCAAGTGGCGCAGCAGAGGGGGAGGTGCTGATCTTCTCTCTCTGGTGACCAGTGATAGGACACGAGGAAACGTTATTCTATTTTATTATATTCTGATACTGTATATTGTGTCTTATAGGACAACAGAGTTATGGCAATTCTGCAAACACTTCAAATGCCTACAGTTTAAAACACAAAAACAAATAACCTCCATACCCCACTACTTTTATCGAAGTTAAACCACAGACCTGAAAGCATCCTCCTTCCTGAACTATTACCAAGGGTTTTTAAATTGTGGTACTCTTATCTTTGATCTAAAATATAGGGATATAATTATCTTATAGCCTCAGTAATGTTTGTGCCACAGTTTGAAAATTTGCACGATTGAAATAACTCATTGATTTGAGTGTAATACACAATGTTAATGATAGCAAGGAAATGAAATATATTTTATTCTTAGCTATATTGTCCCACCAATACCCAAAGGAGTCGTCTTTTACTCCTGTGGCCACTTCTGTTTCGCGTTTAGAAAGAAGAAGCAGAAGAAATGTAGTCAGTTGAAAGGAAAGGAAATGCATCCTCTGGTTTGTACAAAAAAGCCCACGGGAAGATCATTATGCAGAAACCCCTGTGGACTTGTCCCTGAGGGACAAAAGTGTTTTTCAGCAACTTTATCTACAGACATGATGGAAGGAAATAAACCCCATCTAGTAAATAGGAGTTACTAGCTGGGAGTTCAGATCCAGATAAGACACCTGGATTTCTGTGTCTGAGCTACTAGTGCAGTCCATGAACACCTATTTAACACAACTAGAAAGCAATTCAGCTGCCGAGGCACTGTGCGCACCCCTAGTCTCTTTCTCACAAGAGACTCTAACTCAGTTGCCCACGTGCAGGTGGCTTGTGCCATTGGAGACGCTCTAGGATACTCAAAACGTTTGGGTAAGGCATGGTAGATACAACATAGAACATAGATTAGACCCCTACCCTTCAGAAATGGCAGCTGGAGGCCACTCAGACACTATAGCATCTCCAATAACTATGAGGGGACATCAGACTGCTAGCACATATACAGACACACACACTTAAACACCAAATCTGAACAGCAGTACCACTCCTTTTGTGCATGGTCTTACATAAATTATTCTCTTCTCAACAACCTTTAAAAACAGTAGGACATATGAAGGGATTTTAGAAAAGTTTTACCTTGAAGAAAGCAATATGTGGGAAGTGATGAAATAGCTGTTCTGTTCCAAACGGCTTTTTGGAATGAAGTGACATTAAATGCCTTCCTCTAATTTCTTAAACAAGAGTCTAGCCTTCTCGCTTTTCAGTTCTCATCTTTCTCTTCCATTCAAGAAATAAAGGAATGGCAAAATGACTCAGAAACCAGTGCATATATACATATTAACCCTGAAATCATTAAGAAGATGAAAGAGAGAGAAAAAAAAAAGCAGTATAATATATACGATAGATGACATGCCAAAAAGGGATGACAAAAGAAAAAAGAGAATGTCAAAATGAAGAGGGTTGCAAAATAAGGAAAATGGAGCAGATCAGAACAGAAAGGAGAAAAGGATGTGCCTGAATGGTGCTTATTTTATTTATAAAATAAATATCGGTCAGTAACAGAAGTCTTCAGTTATGCTCTGTAGGGGTACTCGTGTAACCACATAGAGTCTGGCTGTCTCTGGAAGTTAAATATTATATATTCTGTATTTGGAAGTAATACATCCATCAACAATGCCTCGGTAAACATGACTTCATACATTAAACAGAAATAGATACACTTCTCTAGACTCACCTTTCCTGCAGCTTCCAGCTCTTTTTTATCTTTTTTAGCATGCCCAGCCAACATCTTCATTTCAATCATTCCTGCCACTGCAATGATTGGCACAACAGCTAAAAGCAGCAGGGTCAGCTGCCAGCCATAAACTAATGAGATAATAATTCCAGTCCCCAGGTTAGCTACATTTTGGGCAATTAATGCTAGTCTGACGCCAGTTGCCTGGAGGAAATAAAAAGACATTTCTTGCTAAAGTAACTGCATCATACATATGGAAAGAATTTTCACCTATAATATTCCCAGTTCTCAAAACTCTATTTAGAAAGTCTGAATTCAGTTTTGCTATTTTTCAAAATAGGAGTTTCTTTAATGATTTTGTAAAAAAATTATCTAGATCACATTTAATTCTTCCCTCCCCGTATTCTGATTATTTAAATTTGCGCTGCAATTTCTAAATTCTGCTCTTGAAGCTGAACACACTTTAAGCATATCACATATTTACATTTACAGCTAAACATTAAAATCTGTGACATTTTGTAGATCATGCAGCTAGCTTTATAAGTTGTCTCATACAACCCAGTGAAGAAGGAAATCAAATTTTTAACTTACAAAGTCAAAAATACTATGGATTTCCTCAATTCAGAAAAAAAGCACATAGTTTCATGTAGCAGTAGAAATTTCCTTAAGCATACAAGAGTAATTACGTTCAGCGCTCTTTAGCCTAATACTACTCTGAGTCCACAAATTACTCCGAAAGAATCTCCAAAAAGCAACAAGGAAAAGGAATTCTTTTGCTATTATGTCTACTTTTTTTCATATAAGGAAACTGTACAATCAAAGAAATAATACGAGATTGTAAAAGGAACAAATTTAGATGTGTATCTTTAAGTAAAAAAGATAGTTCTAAACAGACTACTTAAAGAGATTCCCAATGAATTTGTTTAATAATGAACATCACAATGCAGCACAGTAGTAAAAGCAAAAAAAAAAAGGTTTATTAGGAAATTATTTCATTAGCTTATATTATCATAACTGTTATAAAACACATCAGTGCATTCTATACCAGCTATCATTTTTTAGTAAATTCTAGTTGTCAAAGTCAAGACTTATCCAACCAGACAAACCCAAGCTGCAACTTTACTACTTACTAAACCAAATATGAAAAATACCAAAATGAAATTTTACTTACTCCTTTCACTTGTGAGGCATCATTAGCAAGTCTTGTAGTTAAGGCTCCAGTACTATTTTTAGGAATGTCAAACCAGCCCATGTCCTGCAACAGGAAACATTTTTCTTAGGACCAGTTTTTGGACATTTCATATAAACCGCAAAGTAAAACTGAGGTCTACCTAATATAACTGAGTTCAGTGTCTCAAGACTGGGTACGTGGCAGTGCATCAGTTCTACATACTTAATTAAGTCTAATTCCTTCATTGCACAGTGAATATTTGTTAAAAAAAAAAAGTATATGCTTGGGGATGATATGATGTGTATGCTGCCAGTGCCAAGAAGGAAGGAGAGCAGCCCGGGGGCTTCCCAAAACTGAAATCTCCTTTCCCCCACTACTGCTGAATCTGCTGAATCTCCTCTCCCTGGAGGAGTTGACTCTTCAGTCACACTCCTTCACAATTGCAAAGCTGTTTGGAGATGAATTAAGTATATATCATTTTCAAGGTAAAAACTCCCAATTCACTGCTCTGTTTCTCCTCAGATTGAAGAGGGTTATTTGGAAGCTACGAGACAAAAATCCCCAAACTGGTCTATTTGATCAAATTCAATTATTAAGGCCAGGTACATAGTTTATAATTTATTCACCATGTGACCAAATATCTGATTTAAACTTTCATGTGTAATATGCACTGAATGAAGAACTTGTGATGTAGTACAGGCATTTGTGACCTCAAGACTCAATTGTAAGATTGCTCTTTCATTAGGTTTTCAATGAGGCTGATCTATAAGTCATAGTTTTTCAGACCACATCAGCTTTCTGTCTGCATTGCAGTCATGTTCATATGAAGCAAATTCTGTGTCTGCATGTAGCTTTATGTGCAAGACATAAAACCTCAGAAATATTACACAGTATATTTGAAAATCTAAAATATTGATCCTGAAATCATGCAAGATTAAAGCCAATTTAGATAACTACATGAATTACTTTGAAACACTATGAAATATTTGTATTTTAATTTGCTGAAAGTAGTTTTAGATTTAAGTATACAATCTCACTATTGTATTAACTAACAACAATTACAGATTTGAATCATAGAATCATAGAATCATCTAGGTTGGAAGAGACCCTTGGGATCATCGAGTCCAACCATCTACCCTACTCTACAAAGTCCTCCCCTACACCATATCCCTCAGCACCACATCTAATCGTCTCTTAAACACATCCAGGGATGGTGACTCAACCCCCTCCCTGGGCAGCCTATTCCAATGCCCGACCACCCTTTCTGTGAAGAATTCTTTCCTAACATTCAGTCTAAACCTACCCTGTTGGAGCTTGAAGCCATTCCCTCTCGTTCTATCATTAATTACCTGTGAGAAGAGACCAGCACCAACCTCTCTCCAGTGTCCTTTCAAGTAGTTGTAGAGAGTGATGAGGTCTCCCCTCAGCCTCCTCTTCCTCACACTAAACAGTCCCAGCTCCTTCAGCCTCTCCTCGTATGATTTATTTTCCAGCCCCTTCACCAGTTTCGTTGCCCTCCTCTGCACTCGCTCCAGCACCTCCAGATCTCTCTTGGATTGAGGTGCCCAAAATTGGACACAATACTCCAGGTGTGGCCTCACCAGTGCTGAGTACAGGGGCACAATCACCTCCCTACTTCTGCTGGTCACACTATTTCTGATACAAGCCAGGATGCCGTTGGCTTTCTTGGCCACCTGGGCACACTGC
>JAHREE010000163.1:99189-119237 GCA_033628505.1 Tringa tobata | reverse complement strand
TGCTGCCTGCACAACTGATTCACTCTCAGTATCCAAAGCTGACGTTGCCTCATCAAGCAGAAGAATTTTAGGATTGCGAACCAGAGCTCGGGCAATGGCTATTCTTTGCTTCTGGCCTCCACTCAGCTGTGCCCCTCTTTCTCCAACCACGGTTTCGAACTTCTACAAGACAACCACACGTGTTTCCAAAACATTCTGTGGCACAGTCCTTCCACCAAAGAAAGGCAGTGTAAAGAGAAGGCACATCAGTGTTAGGAACCCCGGCGGCACCTTCTCCTTCCTCTGAAACACTGCAGGATAAACACCCGCTTGGACAGAGCTACCTCAAATACTCATCAAGTCGTGACCTAAAGACTTAAAATTAACATTATTCTCAAAAGTTATGAGGAAGCTTTGTATATTCACAGCTTTGGAAAATAGCTGCCTCTTTACAAGAATCCATTCAAAAGAACTATTTGGCACAAGAAGCTATAGGATTAATTTTTTCAGCAGGACAGCTGGTTTGCTTACGTGGGGTAGCTTCATGATGAAGTCATAGGCATTTGCTTCCTTGGTAGCTTTTTCAATCTCTTCCATGGTGACGTCCTCACGGCCGTAACGAATATTTTCTGTGATGGTAGTAGCAAAGAGCACGGGCTCCTGATTCACCACACCAATAATCTCCCGCAGATACCTTACGTTTAAGGTCTTAATATCCTGCCCATCAATGGTCACCTAAGCAAAAGGAAGCAGACAAAAACTGTTCCCTAAGTGTTGTGGTCAAGGAGCCTCTCTCCCCAGGTTTCCCCAAGCCTTTTTAGGGGACAATTTACCATGTCATTGGAACAAGGGCAGCGAGGCCAGAACTAGACTTGCAACACCTGGGACACACAGAGCAGTCCTCTCACTTGAGGTATCTTACCGTGCCTTCCCGGGGATCGTAAAACCTCTGGATGAGCTGAACAGTTGTACTTTTCCCACAGCCGCTGCCACCAACCAGGGCCACTGTCTGGCCACAACTAATCTTGAGATTCAAGCCCTTCAGTATCTGCACATGTAAGAAAGGTGACCAAAACCATAACAGTATGTAAAAATGTCAGTGTAGATTTGAAAAACGCTAAAGACAACAATAAAATGTCCTTTGTATTCATATCAGAATCTGATACAAAATAAAATTTATAACCTTACGAGTATAATACTTGGGTAACTAATCACTTCAGCTTAATTTTCTTCATACTTACATCACAACTGGTCCAGTATCAATATTGTATTATAAAACACACTTCACAATTACCCATATGATGAACCACTTCATATGACAAAATAACAGTAATATGATTACTACCCATAACAAAAATGTAATATAGAAACAATATGATGCAATATTTCTGTTTTATGTCGCCTCGCTTTTTTCTTTAATGCACCATGCAAGCTACAGGAAAACTATTGTACAGTAAAAGTCACAGTTAAAAGTGACAGAATATATTCTACATTGTTTTGGAGCAAATGTCATTTCAGTAACCTTGAAGTACCCTTAATTTTTCCTCTTTTGATTGGAATTGCTGGTGGGACTTCTTTACCACGGTGACATTTCATTGCACAATATATGACCTTTTTGTACTAGTTAGCATAAAATACAGTATTCCACAACCATTGAAAATACAAAGTTTTGCCTTTCTTGGGACTCTTACTAATGGTAAACGTAGCTCTTTTTTGCATATATAACAAGTCCTTAGTGGATCTGGTTTCTTTAGCTGGTTTAGATACAATCTTAGGAGAGCTGCATTGCAAGTACTTTTGAAAAGCACTATCTCCTTGTTATTACACAAACACGAGTTAGATGCATAAATTAAGATTCTGATAGCAATAAATCTTTAAGTTTTATTGCATATTATATATATGCATACTCATATTCACTGAGTATAGCTTTAGACTGAATATTTAGAAAAATATTAGAATATTTTTCAGGTGTAAATAACAGTATCTAAAATCACGGTAATGGGAAGCTGGTTTCATATAAATTAGAGAAACAACTTTGAGTTGTTAAATTTTCACTTTTCAACTTTTGACTTTTTTTCTTAACAAGTGATCCACACGTTTAACTGTAATATATATAAAGTTTCATTTACAGTACCTCAATATCTGGTCTGGACGGATAGTTGAAATAAACATTTTGGAATTCCAAGTTCCCTTTAATGTGGTCTGGTTTGTAACCTGTTTCTGAATAACTGTCAATTTGAGGTTCCTGTGCAAATGAAATAAAACAAAAACAAAAAAACCCAGCTTATTTCCTTATGATTTTTTTCATAAAGGACTCCTGGCGTACACCATTGCTCTGAAGAGATGTTAAACGTAATTTTAAAGTAATTTAGGTGAGATTTATGAAACACGTAAATTGCATGATGCTTTGCAGTCTCATTACTACACTGATGATCTGCTCATGCAAGAATACTTCAATAATTTCTCCATTTAAGCTTTTGTGTGAATTTAGTACATTGTCTTTAAAACTGTGATGATTAACCTGAGCAGATCATCTCCAATAAGCTGTTCATATTTTTTTCATTTATAGCTTTGCCTTTTCTGCTGAAATGATTTGCGTGAGAAAGAACCAATCCACTGATCACAAAGCAGAAACAGTTCTTAATCACCGCTGTTTTTTTCTATCCAGGGTGGGTCTAGAACTCAAAGCATGTCTTAACAATAACCCGAAACGTGCAATTGCATTTCATAGAGCTTCACTAGCTAGTAAAATAACAGCTTCCCTGATTTCAGACTCTCTTGGCATAGTACATATCCAGATTACCAGGTTGTGTTTCACTGATTTGCCAAAACTCATGCTACTGGTGGTGCCACTGTAACCTTGAAACCTATGCTCATATACCTACATAGGCTGTAATCACATATCTATATAGCACCATAGATATGCCCTTCAGGATACAAACATTAGAGGATACCTCCAACACCAATGATTCAGACATCCGGTACTTTTAACTTTGAAGCAAGAACTGATAACTCTAGAAGACAAAAAGGTACTGACTAATAATTACACATTCTACCTGCTTTTTTGTTTATATTTCTGCTTATTTTACACACTGTTATTTACTCTTACTAATTTCATGTGCATAAATAGTGCTTGTACTTTAAAAAGAAGGGTCTCTCACTTTTGAAATGAGAGTGAGGGAAAGATACTCACATTGTCTATGATATTAAAGATTGTATAGGCAGCTCCTCTTGCACTCGCAAATGCCTCTATGCTTGGAGCAGTCTGTCCAATACTGAAAGCTCCAATCAAGACAGAGAAAAAGACCTGAAAGAAATGTTTGTGGTGACTTATATCAATTCTTATAGAAGCAGAGAATTACATTTATTTATTTACATTAGATATCTTTGGGTCAGGAGTCTCCAAGCCTGTTAACAGAAGTTTAAGGAATCTAGAATTAAAGAAAAAAAATGAAAGACTCTCTCTTGAACAGAGAATAATATTAAGAAAAGGGCTTTTTAAGATTCAGCTGAGAACTGAGTTCCTGCACAATGTGACTGTTGCAAACATATTGGTAAGACATGAAAAAATGACCGAGACCTGCCAAATCAATGGCAAAAATTGTGTAATTACACTTGATGTCTAAGGGTTTATTGTACTAATTCTTTGGCAAAAGGTATTCCAAAGGCCAGAAAGTATATTGCATGGCTTCAAACAGAACAAAGACAGATATGCAAAGCTCTATCATTCTGCTTTCAAAGTGACAGGGAAATAGAAGTATACAAATGCAACTTCTGCATCACAAAGTAATTAAGGGTGCCTCTGCTGGAAGGAGGGTGAGTGCAAGCAAACAGGAAGAAAACAGAAAAAGGAAAACATATTATTTTCTCAAGGAAACATAGTTTATTGCTTTCAGCTAGTACCAAAACAAAAATAATAAAAACTCACTGCTCAAACAGGGATCATAATAAGAGCCATAATATGTCAAAGCAAAGGCCCATTACACCCATCATCTTTTCTCCAACAGTAGCCATTCACAGACTTGATACCTAATAAAGCAACACCTTCTTTTTCATGTTATAAAAACGTCATTTGAATGAACTACGACATAGAGAACAGAAACTGCAAATACTTCGAACTGAAAAAAAAATCACCCACAAGGGCATCAACCTCATTGAGATGTTCTATATGCCAGCCTGCCTTCACAAAAAATTAGGCAAATTCAAAAGAGCCAATAACACATATCAGAGCCATTTTTCATAAACTTGAGTGATTCATAAATAAAACAGGTAGTTTAAAAAAAAAAAGATATAAATATATATGTAGTGTCCCCTGGCTGGGTTTCATCACAGTTAACAAAGTTATTCTTCTTACTATATTTGTTTGATATCTGATATGAAACTAGAATGGTTGTCACATCAAAAGAAGAATTTAAATTATGACTTATGAGTTACAGTTTTCTTTCTTTCATATTTCCTAAGTACATTTTTTCAAAAGTATATTTTTTCTTCCCCTTGATTTATAAAAATACTAAGAAGTGATTCCAGCTCTTATGGAGCAAAATATAAGAAAAGCATCAATAATATGATCTACTTAGACCACACAACAGCTAAAAAAACCCCCATTTGCCTCTGCATTCTGAAAATACATTTGGCCCCACAAGTCTGAAAAGAAATGGCAACTATGAAGGATACGGTACTTCAGGTTTTGATTGAACTGTTTTTATATCAGTCTGATCTTACAGAAGCCAGAAAAGATGTAGAAACAGTGTAAAATAATACATGTTTTATTTGGCTCAATGTAGATTTTGAGATTCTATAGAAACAATGTGTAGACTCTTGTGGTGAGAATATTTTTGTTAAGAAGAAGGGATGCTATTTTGCCAATCTTGGCACATAATTCTTATTAAACTCAAATAAGTTACAAAAATACACTTTAATGTATTCCTTTAGTATTTCTCACTATTATTGGAAATTGACTCATTAATACTTACTGTAAGAACATTGCCAATAGTGTAATCATCAGCTATGACCAAAGTAGTTCCATACCAGAAGGCCAGTGCATATGATGCATATATCAGTAAGAAAGCAGCACCCATAGAAATATTAGATGTAATGGCCTTTTTTATTCCAATCTTTTTTGCATCTTCTAGATTTTTATAGTATCTGGAAGAAAGATAGAAGTTTAAAATAGACTCAGGTGTGCACCATGGCACACAGCACCACAACACTCTTGTGGATGAGTTAAAAAAAGAACACTCATAAAGTACAAGATATATAAAATATATAACCCTAAGACTGTACAAAGGTAAGCCTGGCAGTCAGGCACAGAGAATTTAAGGTAACTCTAAAAAGGCCAACATCAGTCCACCTGGTACACAGAGAAAAAGGGCATTGCAGTTCAGGGACTGGAACTCAAGTTCCTTAAATAACTCACAGGTCAGTGAACTTTGATCATGAATCATTCGTGACAGGTTTTGAGATTATTGTTGTTAGCTTAAGATAAAAGGTTAAAATATATCACAAGAATGATGTTTTATAGTATAGTGAAAATAGAGATATTGTTTATTAGTACCTTCACTACAACTACTGAGTAATCAGATTACCAAGGATACCATCGTCTCTTTTCATGGCAGGGCCTTTTTTTTTTGGTCTAAAGCTCTCACTGTGTGATGTTTAAAGTAGTTTGTATGCTTTCTGGAGTAGAGACAGCATATCTGCAATTATTTTGTCATCTTCTAGAAAAATAACTAATTGTCTTTCAACACATAGTGAAACTAGCCTGTAATAGACAATTTCCCATTACCTAGAAATGCAGGAAGCGCAATACTTACTTGTTTTGACAAACTTTAAACAGCAAAGATACAAGAAAATTTCAAACCATCTGAAGCAAGTACTTCAAAATCAGCTGATGAAAGCAACCATTGTTCTTACCTTCCAATTTCTTTTTCTTGTCCTCCAAAAGCTATTACAGTACGGACTGCTCCCAGAACTTCCTCTGCAACAGCACCTGCTTTTGCATATGCAGCTTGTTCTTTGTCAGTGAAAGCAGAGAGAACCTAACACAGGATCAAATATTTTGACTTGAAAAAAAACCCAGAATGAGCTCAAGCACTTCCTAATGGCTTTTATCACGGTTACTTTCATCCAACATGAAGCCTTGTGATTATATTATGTGTGAGTGGAGAATGTCCACTCATTCCTTAAGTACATTATGAATTCAATCAAATAATTCAACATTGCCTATTCTCAACAACTAAGGGCTGGATTCTCCACTCTGCTTTCACCCATTGCAGGAGATTAGATAACTACTTATCCTGGGCTTGTGTGGTTCTCCTCAGGCAGATCTCCTCAGCTTATTCTCATCTCTAGCTACCTTAGCCGGAGGGCTCTCTAGCTTACATTAATTGGCCACCAGATACATGTAGCACATGCTTCCCTACTCCTACTTCTTCTGCAAGAAAGAGAAGGCTTATATAGTCTTTGACATGTAAGGGAGGTAAAGTATTATAAAAATCTGAAGGCTTCCAAACTACAAATGTGACTCCAATCCCATGGTAATTGGGTACTTCTCTCACCTGCGTTTGTCTGAAATTTCTTACCGAAGCTGTTAACAACTCTGAATAGAAACTCTGTTTGAGACAAAGGCTTGGTCTAATTTGTTCACTTATTTTTCAGGAGGTGCAATTATTTCTTTCAACAGAGCAAGTACTCATGTGGGTGAAGTTTAACAGTTACAGATGTGGATTCTACTCATATATCTTGCTTGCTTTTTTTTTTCTATATAAAAATATGTTATATTGGCAGAGACAGCTTCAAATCAAACAAGTCTGCCAAATTTATGGGAATTATAATATTCAAATTACATGAGGGTACTTATATACAGTTCATCTAAGAGCTTACAGACATAGATGTTGTCTAAAGCAATTCTAAGCAATACATTCTAACAGTAAGAATTACAGATATGTAGATTTATTTCATTATCTCTCATTAATATAAAACCTGACAATGAATGTATGTTAACTGACCTTTGCCCAGATGGCTGCTGAAAGTCCCAGTACAGGACTGACTGCTAGTATTACAAGGGTTAATTTCCATCCTCTTATGAGACCAACAATGAATCCTGTTGCAAATGTTGTTAATGCCTGAACAAGCAATCCAATTTTGTCACCTATTCCTTCATTAATCTTGGAGACATCACTGAAAGACAAATTACGTCCAGACAAGAAGGAAAATGTAAAAAGAACAAGAAAACTTTTCAAGTTCATTACATGGGCATCTGTGTAGAGGATAATCTTTATTATTCAATTACTTCCAAAAACCAATTTGCTTCAAGATAGAGTACTATATATTGTGGTCAAGGAAAATTTTGTATTTCTTGTGAAAATGTACTGCTATAAACTCATTTTTGTCTGAAAAGGTTGAAATTCTGCCTAGAGTGCAAAGTTTCTTATTTTCAAATTTCTGATCTGTTTGGAAACTATGGTATGTCTGGGAAGAAAAACCAAAACCTTTCACGTAGGCAAAGGAAAGGAATAGCTTGTCGGGCAATTAAAGCTGTTCACGCTGCTAGGGTCAGTTGGCACCTTTGTTCGGTCTCCACGCACAGAAATGAACTGGTTTCTCTTCATGGGGGTAGTCTCAGAGGCTTTAGTCATCCTTAGAGTTCAAGGGAACTTATCTAAATGCTTTTCTGGTATTCTTGGGACAGTCCAGTATCGTAAGTATTATATATTCAGTCTCTGAAACTCTCCATTAGAAAACCTGAAAGCTTCATTTCACAACGAAATAATTAAATTTTATTTCACAATGAAATTTAATTTCACAGTGAAATAATTCAATTTAAAAATAAAAACACTAGTAACTCATACATGCTTAATAACATAAAATAACATTGGGAAAGGTATATTATACTTACTCTAGAAGACGAGTGTTAAGTTCTCCCACATCATTTACATCAAACCATCCAATTTCCTGTCTCATAATCGCGTGAAAAAATTTTTCTCTAATTTTTTTTATTTGCCGGCCTGCTGCTAGGGTCCAAAATGAAGTTTGGATATAAGCAGCAAGAAGAACACCAGCTGCTATTCCAGAATAGTAGTATGCATATCTGAAAGAAACAAAAAGGGCAGGTATCTCTGACATCAGTTTTAATTGCCTCACTAGTCTATATTTAGCTTGATGCTTACTTCTTCAGTTTCAGATCTGAAATAGAGTTTATATACTTCTACTAGAGTTTATACTTCTCTGTAAAATTCGACAAGTTTTCTATGAGTAGTATTTATCATCAGTTTTTAGATATGCAATAAACTGATCGAAGCTATTGTTAGACGGGAATTACCTTTTCTTGTTGTCGGTATAGTATATATTTTCTCATAAGGATATTTAAGAACTATATTTTAGATTTTCACTTCAATGCGTAATTTCCCAAAACTTCATAACAATTTTGTTTTAACACATATAGATGGACCAAATCATACATACCTATATTCACACATACACATCATATAACATCCTTGTCTATATAAATATATATGCATGCATGCTATAAATATTTACAAATTACATCTATTACAAGCAAACGCCATTAGATCAAAAATTCTTTTGCTCTTTATTTTATTCATAACTGATATTTTACTTCTAAATTAGTTCAGCTTTGTGCCATGAACAGGGTGTCAAATCAAAACCAAGGAATTTGTGAACCACTATATTTCTCAAAATGGAAAAGAATGTGAGCCACAGTTTTAAACTATTCAAACGGAATCAAATCAGATTTTATTTGATTAAGAATTGACATCAGAAGCAGTTACAGGTGAACTTAAACCAGAACTAAACCAGAAAAATGTAACTGAACTGATTCTGTTCATGATCATAAATATCAGTAAAAACAATGGCTAGATATTTGTGGTGTCGCTTTCATGTAATTGTAAGACTACTGCATCCATATGAAAGTAAATAATTAGAAAAAAGCTTTAAACCTCTTAAGACTTTCACTAACATACAGTAAATGATTCATACTTATTCTTTAGAACTGTATCATCAGACTTGGCGGGAGCAAATTGCAGAAATCTGTGTGCAAATCCTTTGCTCCAAAAAAGCAGATAATGGCTTTATAGATTAAACTTTTCAAGTTTTAATCCAGTCTCTTTTCGTGGCTAAGATACCATCAGTTTAGTATGGCAGACTTTGGAACTACAGTCATTATGAAATGAACTTTATCTAAACTGTTTAATAAAAATGGGTTAATGCCTAACTGAATGCTTGTTAGTTGAATATTGACCTGCATCATCTTCAGCTCCATTAAAACTCTTCACAGAAACTACCAAACTAAAACCAAGGGCACTGCTTCAAAACTCAGTCACAATTACTTCAGACAATTACTTTATGATGTTACATCACTTCAGAGTATATTTTATGTTTGGACTTTGTTTCATGACAAATTGTATCAAAAGGGATTGATCTCTCTGCCAGATTCCATGCTGATGAAATATATTCTATAAATTCACTGCTCAAACTTAACAGAGTAAATGCTCGCTGCACTGAAAAATAATGTCTCTTTTTGTCCTGAGAAATAGTTGGGTTTTAGACGAGCTGTTGTTTGAGTAACAAACACAACCAGGTCCACATGTAGAGTTCAGTACTTGAACACACCTGTGTGAGAACTTTGTCCTTGTAAACAGTTTTTATTATTTGACCTGCTGGCAGGTTTTCTTAGAGAAACAGAGGGTAGGTACCAACAGCATCTTCTTCACACCAGTGAACACACTAACTCAAGGCTCTATCCAGAAACTTTAGAAAAGAGAACTTGTTCCTGTGCTGTTAGTAAATACTAGCACTTTCATTCAACAATTTGTTTCTAAGGAGAAACTCAGGCTGCTTTTCACCCTTACTCGTACTTTCAAAGCTAATGTCTAAAAGACAAGGTAGCATGCACGATGTTCATAACAGCTCTGCCTCAAACAGGTGATCTCTTAGAGTCCTGAGATCAGGCAATTCTCAACATTTAGATGTTGGTGTAGATCTAAATTCACATTTACACTTTCTTTGTGTCAGCTTGTTTGTTTTTCTGTACTCTTTGTTCTTTAAGCAGTAATGACTTCTAGACAATAGCCCACTGAGAACAATGGGAGGATTCCTATTGATTTTAGTTGAGGTGACATGATAGGAGTTCAGGGATTAAATGAATCTCAAACCTTTAATCAGAAAGAGTTCTGGTTGGCTGTTGCTCTAAAAGACTTATAAATGACATGTTGATTTACACACTACTCATGCTATAAGGGTCAGTAATACTCTGTAATTCTAGTTCATCCTGCTCTTAAAATACAGGTTAGATATGCGTAAGTAGAAAAAATGAGGAAAATATGTTGATTTTAAAGCTGTTTAACTTCACCCATACACAAATTATTTGGTTCTGTAATTTTGCCTTCAATTTTGCTTTCAAATAACTGGGCACAAGTATATTCTACTGAAGTTGTGTATGCATTACTTGCATTCATGTCAGAGACTAACTGACAAAAATGTTGCAGGAGCAAAAAACTCTCTGTGTCCGTAACCTCTTATAAAACATAATTACCAGCTCCCTGCCAGTTCATTCTCATTACATATGAGTTCTTAATTTCTAAGTAACAGCCTTTTCCTAACCAGCCCTTGCTCATTGATTTTAGGGTCAAGAACATTTTCTTTGGAGGAAACAGATTTTTTTTTTATTTTTTTTTTTATTAGAAACTTAACTACTTAATCTAAATGATCTATGAGTTTGAAGTCCACTGTTATCAGAAATGATAAAACCGCAAGAGTTACTACAGCAAATGCCTTATCTCTGGAGTGAACGGGTACCATCCAGAGGGGCCTGGACAGGCTTGAGAGGTGGGCCTGTGTAAATCTCATGAAATTCAACCAGACCAAGTGGAAGGTCCTGCACCTGGGTTGGGGTAATCCCAAACACAAATACAGGCTGGGCAGAGAATGGATTGAGAGCATCTCCGAGGAGAAGGACTTGGGGTGTTGGTTGATGAGAAGCTCAACGTGAGCCAGCAGTGTGCACTTGCAGAGCAGAAAACCAAATTTATCCTGGCCGCATCTAAAGAAGCGTGGCCAGCAGGTCAAGGGAGGAGATTCTTCCCCTCTTCTCTGCTCTGGTGAGACCCCACCTGGACTATTGTGTCCAGCTCTGGGATCTCCAACAAAAGAAGGACATGAACCTATTGGAGCAAGTCCAGAGGAGGGCCACAAAGATGGTCAGAGGGCTGGAACACCTCTCCAATGAAGACAGGCTGAGAGAGTTGGGGTTGTTCAGCCTGGAGAAGAAGAGAAGAGAAGAGAAGAGAAGAGAAGAGAAGAGAAGAGAAGAGAAGAGAAGAGAAGAGAACCCCCATCCCTGGAGGGGTTCAAGGCCAGGCTGGATGGGGCTTTGAGGAACCTGGTCTGGTGGGAGGTGTCCCTGCCCAGGGCAGGGGGGTTGAAACTAGATAATCTTTAAGATACCTTCCAACTGTAACCATTCTATCATTCTATGATTTCTTCCTTCTCTTCAGAAAAGACAATTGCTTTGAAGACCACATCAGCAATCCTGAGATTTCAGATGTTTTCCAATACCTAATGAGGAATTGACTTCAACCTGAAGAAAAGCAGCTGAAGTGGTACAATAAGGTGTGCGTGAACTTCAGACATCATGCATAAACCAAGTCCACGGACTGTGGTTAATAAAGCCCATGAACAAAACGCATCTATTGACAGCTTATTTGCCCTTTTCTTTGTGAAGCTTTGTAGCAGAAGCACCTACTGACTATTGCCTTCTGCTATTGCCATCTCTAGAATCCTAGATTTAAGGTTGCATATAATCTATCTCTGTATTTTCTGTAGTCTAGTTAATTTAGTTGAATTTGAGGCTTTGGCAGCAAACTAGGTATCATCTAGCAATTTTAATTCTGCTTTTTATCACTGAATCATCACAGCTCAAGGAATCAATGGATGATAATCAACATAAATTTTTACATTTTCTGCTGTTTATAAACTCAAAGGAAAAGAAGGAAGGAAGGAAGTGCAGATGGCATTGGGACACAGAGCACCCCTGAAAAGAGGGTGCGATCTGTGAGAGCAAGAGATTACAAGGAAATTGTTGGGAAAGGCTGGGGATGTTCAAGAATCAGTGCCTCCAATAATCTCATGTGTAAATCTTTGGTTACATACATTATTCAAACAACCATTGCTTTGAGGTTGTTTATGTAAAACATCTGTGAGAGAAGAGTGGCTTGACTAGAAATGTGTGCCTACACTATAAAAGAAGAGGAAGTATCAGTTTCTAATTACCTTGTCATATCTTCTTCCAGCTTGCTGAGATCTAAAGTGAAATTCACTGCAGAAAGGAAGAAAAGAGGAAATATTTTTAATAGAGCAAATTTTAACAAATCTGTTTTCCTGCATGCTGTTAAGCAAATTGTGAGTTGCTATATCTCCTTTTGAATCAAGTTGACTTTAATGAAAGGAAGAGTGGGATGATTTCAGGCATCTACCTATTCAAAAGCAATGATTATACTAATATACTCATAACTCCACTGACTACAAAACTACATCAGTGTGATTTGAGATTGCAAGGTTTTCCTGAGCATTCATTAAATGCTCGGTTTGGGTTTTTTTTCTTTCTGAAAACATAGGGCATTTGTATAATGTCAAAATGTCAAAACAGTACAGGCCTAGATATTGACATCAAATCAGTAACTATAGATATAGCTTAATACGTTATGAAAACATTGGCTATAATGTTGGTACTTGCCTTAAAATTTTACTCCCCCACATGTGAACTTAGTGATAAATGTTTTGAGAAAATTACAGTTGCAGAATTTTGCATTTGCACCATAAAGATCTGATCAATTCATTGTACTTGGAAAGGAGTAAATCATAAATTATTTGTTCTGATAAAGGCAGCATGCCCATGTTCCTGCCTTATAGCAGCATAAGAGAAAAAATGGATGTAGGACAGAAGATAGTCAGTCATATTTGTTATTTTTTCTGTATCACCATAGACCTTATTAAAATATTTAATAAAGTTTTATTAGATAATATGTCAGGCAAAAAACCTGTTCACAAGTTTAGCATCCAATGTGTGAATCCAGAGAACTACGTGATACTGTCTGTGAGTTGAAACCAAAGTGACGGTATCACTCCTCCCTCTAGTACCCAGCAGTGCGTGCCAGCTCTCCTTTCTGTTTGATTTTATACTTCTGATTTAGCAAATGAGGCTATTCAACAAATTGAGCCAAGGGAAAATAAGTACTTTTCGGTAGCAAATTTTCTGTTTGATCTACTTATTGATCTGATTGGCCTTGTGGACTATAATTGCCAGACTTGATGCAAGGGAATCAACAGGAACTCATGCTGAGGAGATGGAAAACCAGCCTCTCTCCATTTATCATAACCACAGTTAAATGTGATTTGTTGAATGCACATTGTAGTAGATAATTTGAAAAAACTAAAAATAAAGTCTTCTATTGCAGACAATAAGAACTAGGAGCAAAAAAAATCCAAAGTGTATCTCTATTACAGCAAACACAAGAGCTGTTGATTTGCGTCAGTGTAGTGTCCAGTTGGGGTTTCTGACATTAGTATCTTACTAATTCTAAGTAAGATTCTTTAATCTCCCTAGCTGTTTTCCAAATATGAGCCATTGCTCTCTTCATAGCAGATATATTCTTACCTGTAAAATTTGCGTCTCCAAAATTAACAAAGCTATCAGTCATATCACCAAAAATTATCATCGCAATAGGTAGACTGCTTCCATGGGCTACTGCCAGGAGAGTGCCTAGTATCATTAGCAATTTATCCAACCAACTGGAGTAGCGAAACTGTGAGTGAGAAGAGACATTTATTCTAACTGTGATATTAGAATGCTAACACACTATGTCTACAAAGGCAAGAAAGTCAAGAAAAAGCTACCAATTGTACACCGATCAATAGTGTCACAAAACTACAAGTTTATTTGACTATAAATTCAGTTTATGGAACAATTTAAATGTACAGGAATAATTCATTCTAATGTAAGCACTTCTATACTATAAACTTAAAACCAGAGAAGTGTACTATTCAATGAATCAATATCAGCACATGTGTAAGAAAGGCTATATGAAAACAAGGTATAAGAAATTTGCCCATTTAAAGTTTCTATTTAAAGCTCAAATTATATTTTAAAAAAGGCATTGTGATAAATAGCGCAATAATTACTTTTACTGTAAAATCATTATTATGCACTCACAAAAACTGTCCCTAATGCACACAGACATTATCATAACTTACTGAAATTCTAAATACCTCTTGCCATTGAACTTAATAAAGTTTTAGCTCATCTGTTACAAAATCAATGGCTTTATTCTGTACTGTAAAATGTTGTTTGCTGTTGTAAGTTATAGTTGCATGATATAATTGTACAAGTGTGAGCTGGTATATCAAAGCAGAAAAATTGGGCATTGGCCAGCATCATGGGCTATCGTTTTATTTCTTTTATTTGCCATAACATTGCTGCACCTTATGAACATGACATCTACAAAATATTAAACATTTCAGTATTACTAAAAAAGGACCTAGTATTTACTTTGATTAAATATTAACAGATTGCCTTACTTTAAAATACCCAGTAAATTAAAAATTTCTGGATAACCTGATAGCTTTTACGATGGCGGGACTGGAAGACAGATGAGGTGAGGGTGGTGGATGTTGTCTACCTTGATTTCAGCAAAGCTTTTGAAACAGTCTCCCAGAGCATCCTCATAGGTAAGCTTAGGAAGTATGGGTTAGATGAATGGACAGTGAGGTGGATTGAAAACTGGCTAAAAGACAGAGCTCAGAGGGTTGTGGTCAGTGGCATAGAATCTAGTTGTAGGTTCGTAACAAGTAGGGTCCCCCAGGGCGCCTCTTCAATACTTTAATCAATGACCTGGATGAAGGGATGGAATGTACCCTCAGCAAGTTTGCTGATGATACAAAACTGGGAGGGGTGGCTGACACACCAGAAGGCTGTGCCACCATCCAGCCAGACCTGGACAGGCTGGAGAGTTGGGCAGAGAGGAACCTGATGAACTTCAACAAAGGCAAGTGCAGGGTGCTGCACCTGGGGAGGAATAACCCCCTGCACCAGGACAGGGTGGGGGTGACCTGCTAGAGAGCAGCTCGGAGGAGAAAGATCTGGGAGTCCTGGTAGACAATACGATGACCATGATCCAGCAATGTGCCCTTGTGGCCAAGGAGGCCAATGGCATCCTGGGGGGGCACCAAGACTAATGTGACCAGCAGGTGGAGGGAGGTCATCCTCTCCATCTACTCTGCCCTGGGGAGGACCCATCTTGAGCACTGGGTCCAGTTCTGGGCTCCCCAGTTCAAGAAGGACAGGGAACTGCTGGAGAGGGGACAGCAGAGGGCTACAAAGATGATGAGGGGCCTGGAGCATCTCCCTTACGAGGAGAGGCTGAGGGACTTGGGCCTTTTTAGTCTGAAGAAGAGAAGACTGAGGGGGGATCTGATCAATGCTTATAAATACCTAAAGGGAGGGTGTCAAGAGGATGGGGCCAGTCTTTTTTCAGTGGTGCCCAGGGACAGGACAAGGGGAAATGGGCACAAACCTGCATATAAGAAGTTCCACCTAAACATGAGGAGGAACTTCTTCACTTTGAGGGTGGCAGAGCCCTGGAAGAGGCTGCCCAGGGAGGTGGTGGAGTCCATTCCAAACCCACCTGGACACGTTCCTGTGCAACCTGCTGTGGGTGGACCTGCTCTGGCAGGTGGTTGGACTAGATGATCTCCAGAAGTCCCTTCCAGCCCCATAGCATTCTGTGATTCTGTAAAGTACTTTTTAGTACACAATTTTTAATTGTAAGTTTCATTAGTGCCACGGAGTTGCCCTTTACTGCTGACTCAGGTGACTGATTAATGATTAAAGGCCTAATAATGTGATTAGTACCCAACTCAGGTAATTTAAGTACAAGATCACACATAATCTTAGGTATATAGACACCTTTTCATTGTGTTGGAAGAAATGACAGAACATGGAAATCCCTACCTTTCACAAACAAAAATCTAGTACAGGTGTTTTTAGCATGGTACCTTACTAAGGGAAGACTTCTAAGAAGCCATATCAGTAATAAGACAGCTTCTTTAGTAAAAGCACATCCACAAAAAGAATTGCTTGATTGCTATACTATATGCAATATTCTGTAGTATCAAATTATTTGGTGGAAACAAGACCATATATGCAGTACTTTAACATAACTTTAACCATTTTTTGTGTACACTTTGAAATGTGCGTATGTGAATATATACGTACAAATATATATAGAGAATAAATCTTACCAGTGTAAATGGGCTGACCATCTTGGCCTTTTCTGTTTTCTTCTTCTTCTTTTCCTTGCTTAAAAGGTATGATAGTTTTAGTGCACTTAAAAAGCAACGACATTTCACAGAAATACTAATACACTGTATTAATGAAGTTCAATTAAAATATAATGATGAAATAATTTTTTGTAAAATTAATATTATTTATTGATCATTCTTAGGATGTTTTTCTTTAAAACACTAAGTATATAAATAGCATCAGCTCCCGACTGCTATACATCTAAGTCAAGCTCTTCCCAGTTCGTCCCTCTCAAGGGTGCAACAACACCAACAAGGGCTGGTGGTTCCACTATCTGATCAGGGAAGCTATGAACTGAAGCAATATATAGCTTTTAAAATGAGAAAGAAAAAGATAAGTTATAAAATCAAATTTTTGCACATGGGGGATGGAGAATAAATAAAAAGTGCAAGGTATGTAAAATATTGATTCCTTGCCATACTAAATATTTCAACATAATTTTTAGCAGATGACATAATTGTATCCAAAATGACCATTCGGACATCATGTCTACCATATTTAGATTTATTTTTCAACATACTGTAGACAATACTGTGGATACTTAGTTCTTAAACGAAAAAAATAAGTATTCCTTCTGCACCAAATAAATGTGTCAATCAACACTATTTTCAAGTTGCTATAATGCTTTTGATTATTAGGCTTTCCTGATAAAGTAAAATAAAATAAAAAAAGAAATTGAATAAAATTAGATCTAAAATAAGAGAATGTAATCTTCTAAGCTTCAATATGTAAGATGTTGACAATGTTTAAGAATACTTACTGTTTGTCTTCAGCTTCATGACCCCGAATGGGTGCAGTGATCTCATGACTATTTTCATCTGCAGTATGCTTCTGCTTGTTCTCATCTTCAGAGCGCATTTTAAATTTATTTAAGATAGCTCCCTGTAAAACAATATTTGACTGAGAAATATACAACTATTAAATCCAAGGACAGTAATATCAATGACCATTTGTTTGAAAAAAAATAGATACTTATTAAAATCAATAAAATTATTAATGTCATATACTGCAAGTGAACCCTTGTAACGGGCAAGTATAAACATGTTAAAACAAGTCCAGATGTTTGGAATTTGCTTACAAACATCTACGTTTTGTATTTGTACCTATTTGATAACCATGGGTCCTTCATTTAATTTCATTTGAAAGACATAAGCATTAAATTTTCTCCAATTCAGCACAGATTTACAAAATATGCAGTTATTTGGAATTTCCCCAATTTTAGTTATCAGTGAATTTTATAAAACAGCTCTGATTTTATTTTTTTTAATTGACTTACCGTGAAGGTTTTTCTTGGTTTGCCTCTGGGTCTCTGAAAGATTATTCAAAAATCAGCAGAATTAATATGGTTAAGGACAGGCAGCCTGATTGGACTTTACTCTTATGTAAAACAGATGATGAACAGCTTTCTCTTGTGTGGTTCTTTTTTTCCCCACTCCCATTGCCTCGCCTACTTTGGAGAGTAAAGTGTATGCACTTTGGACTCTGTCTCCCTTTTCCTAAAGGGAATATGTAGCAAACAAAGTCCTTAAATAAATGTTTATTTCATTGTCGCCTGTGAAAACAAGCCTAAATAGACTATTTTTCCACCAGGAAAAGTTGTCTTTATCTACTGTTGGCTTAATTATGCCCCTTAAAACTCCCAGGAATTCCTCTTTACCTTATTAGAGGTGGTGCTGAATGCTCCAAGTAGCTGTTACACTTAAGGATGAATCCATTCTTGAATACACATTGAGAACGAAGCCAAATAACACAAAAGGAGAGTATCACTCTTTTGCTTCTTTTCGCTTCTTCTAAGTCTAATCCAGAGAAACATGACCCATCTAGCCTGAAAGAAAACAGGATTTTACTACAGTGCATATCGTTTCCCACTTGAGTAACTGCAGAACAGTAAGATGAGTTTCAGACACAGTTTAGAAATGGCTTGGAAATAGCTATGGTCAGCAGAAGTCTGCTCCATGAGTATTCTTCTGATTTTTGAATGTATGTTCAGATTCTAAATTATTTTAAATTCACCATTTATCTTATTGAGAAAAGTATTGGTTTGATCATTATCTGTAGGCATTATTTCAACGAAAATAATAACAAATATTTAAAACATTTAAAATAAATTACTTATACTTCTTAATTGTCATTTCAATGTATAGAGTAAACTAGATACATTAAACACCTTTACAGAAGTCAAATTTATGAGAAGTTAAATAAACATCCCTCTCCTGGAAGACAAGTAGTTTTATATGAATTCCTCTGTAGGTCTTCTATCACTTCACTCAAACAAAAATTTCTTAATCTGATAATTAACCAGAAGAGATAATTTTTGTTCCTTTTAGTCATGCTTACCTGTACTCTCAAAATGTTAATAAAACTAACTAGTTTTACAATGTTTTTGGAATACAAAAACTCTTACCAGATTGAGGATTACTTTAGAAAGGGTAGTTTACCATTGTCAGCCAAGCAAATATAAAGGGTTAGTAAATATAAGTACCATCTGTTTATGAGAAGTCATCCTGAGATATCTGTATAGACTTCAATCCACAGCAGTTAATGGGAATACTTCTGGGTTTTAACTTGCCTGCCTAAGTGCCTTCCTGGACTGGATCTTAATGGACTCATCCAATTTCAGGTGAAGTCTGTTTGTCAATTTATTTCAGTGGGAACTGAATAAAGTTGAATGAGAGACTCTGGAGAAAAGTCAATTAATTTAAACAAATTTAACATATATGTGCAGGTCTTTCATAACTGTTTCACCTTAAAGGGAAAATGGACAAAACTGCAAGATCTGTCAGTAATCTGTTATCTCATTGCAATGTCTCAATGCTATTACAGTACAATCATGATAATAAAGTGAGATAGAAATAAATCAGAATATCGATTTGTACTAGAGTTTCTACTGCCTGCATAGAGTAGTGCAAAGAAAATGAGACTTTTATCATACTGCAGCCGAACCAACTAAACCGATTTTTAAAAAGTGTGAAAATTGGGACAGTGCAGAATTTACATCTACTTAGTAAGCTACAAAAATCATAAACCCAGGGTTTGAAAAATACCTCCTGTCTTCCCTCAGATCAGTTATTTGGTTAAATCAACAGCTTCTCCCCTAGCTTTAGAAGCATAAGTAGTTGAAACTTCACCACAAAACATAAGGGCCCTATTTTTCAAATGCCTTTTTCTGCTAGTCCAGAAGCTGCCTTATGATCAGTTTGTTCATAAAATATTAAGACATTTTCACATATAGGAGATGGTAAACTTAGATAAGTAAATGCATGGAAACAGTCTGGAATAATTAATAGTGAGTTACAATACAGAATGATCTGTGTTATCTAACTTAACCATTAAGTGCCATTATACGGCACATGGAGGACAACCAGGCAATAAGAGGCAGGTCCTGCTTGACAAACCTGATCTCCTTCTACGACAAAGTGACCCGCTTGGTCGATGAGGAAAAGGCTGTGGATATTGTTTACCTGGACTTTAGTAAGGCCTATGATACGGTTTCCCACAGCGTTCTCATGGAGAAACTGGCTGCCCGTGGCCTGGATGGGAGGATTCTCTGCTGGGTTAAAAACTGGCTGGAGGCCGGGCCCAGAGAGTGGTGGTGAATGGAGTTAAATCCAGTTGGCAGCCGGTCGCAAATGGTGTCCCCCCAAGGCTCGGCACTGGGGCCGGTTCTCTTTAATATCTTTATCAATGATCTGGA
>JAHREE010000163.1:78913-98987 GCA_033628505.1 Tringa tobata | reverse complement strand
GGGAGACCTTCTCGCTCTCTCCAACCCCCTGAAAGGAGGGTGTAGCCAGGGGGAGTCAGGCTCTTCTCCCAAGTCACAGGCCATGGGACAAGAGGAAACGGCCTCAAGTTGTGCCAGGGGAGGTTCAGATTGGATATAAGAAAAAACTTTTCCACGGAAAGGGTTATTAAGCCTTGGAATGGGCTGCCCAGGAAAGTGGTTGAGGCACCATCCCTAGAGGTATTTAAAAGACAGGTAGACATAGCGTTTAGAGATATGGTTTAGTGATGGTTTCTGTCAGGTTGATGGTTGGACTCTTCTAACCTAGACAATTCTATGATTCTATGATTAACTGCACTCCACAAATTATGTTCTAATCATGCAAAATACAACTTAAACACTTTTGTGAAGGAGAGAGCTATACTGATGAGTGAATGTAAGAGCAATGACTTAAGAGAATGATTTAAGGTTTGTCATAGGTCATTGTTATAGTACAATCTCTCACTGCAGTAGAGTGCCCAAGAGAGAGGATTCAGACCATATCAAGCAGGAGAAGGAAATTAATTGTGCCTTATTCTACAGCATTACAATCTCTCCAGAATATTTCAAGGGACCTTATGATCACCCTTCAAAACCACAAGAAGTTCTTATGCTCAAAATTCTCAAAAAGTTGTGTGAATATTATCCAGGATCTATACAACTATGTCAGGTAAAAGGTAGGTGGCTACTATCTTAATGAAAACAGGGTTGAATAAACCTTATGAATATTTATAAGTATTTTTACATAGAAAAGATATCTGAAAATGAATGTCCTCATAGAAGTAATAATATCCAAGAAGTGTTTTCTGTCTTGAGCTAAACAATTTCCATGAAGGAAAATGGAGCATAGAAGCAGATAGACTATAGGTGCAATGAACTTGTGAGCAATTACTATTTTTAAAGTGAAACTAGATGTTTTCCCCATGTATAGGCTTTAATTTAAACAAGGTCAACTCTCCTGGTCCTATGAGTTGCTTTATAGGATTTTGCTACTGGGTAAAATATCTTAAAACATATAACTCAACAGAGGTAGCTCTTTGAGCTGCATTTGTCATTATGTTCATAGAGTCCCACAGATCCACTGTCAGATGGACACGTAGCAGGTTTTTGGACAACCTTATTAGCTATTTTTTACTTGCTTGTACAACAAGTGATTTGAATTGTCCAACCATTCCCATAACAGTAGATCCCTGCTGCTTCTGATCATAGGATAACAAACTGGTTTGGGAGTGAATTTTGAATAGTTTATGAGCCTAAAATAACTCAAAGGTCATAGATTGGTCATCTCTGTTTAACTCCATCTTCTGTGGGAAATTTTGTGTCAAGTAGAAAGAGAAAAAGAAAGGTTTTCTTTCTTCTTGGGCTTTTGAGTGTATAGGACACTCCACTTCCAAGATGTTCAAAATAACTTTACTTTGCATTAAGTCAATGTCCATTTGATACAGACAATATCTATATAAGATTTCATGCTTCAGGGGTTCAGCCTACAGAATTGAAAATAAGTCTCCCTTGATGACATCAAAGACTGGTTAAAGTTGGGGGTAAGATACTGATTTAACCAACTCATGCTGAGAGAATCTCATCCCACAAATCACATATTGATTCCCTGTATTTTTTTGGTCTGACACAGGCCAGCAAAGGGCATGACCAATTGACACATCATAGCTGTCTTGGATTGAGGATAAACAACTAACACAGAAAGCTTAATCTAACTTTGACATTCAGAGTCAAAACATCGTGAAATGATGGCATGATACCTACACATTTTTTTTAACAATATCAGTAAAAATGAACAGATTTTTTTAAGCTTATCAATAAAAATAGCAAACAAGACAAGAAACTGAGGCAAAGACTTCAAGTCTTTACATATTATAACCAGAGAAAAGGACAAAACCTATTTTTTTCTTTTTTTTAGTTTGAAGGTGGAGAGTTGGATCTTCCAATAAGCTCCAGGTAGGTGAAATGGTGGAAAGGGTCCCAGGAATCCTGTAATGATTCCTCAATTGCATTCAGCCCTAACATAAGTTAGAACAACTGGGAACACGTTCTCACGTCCAGTTTCGCACACCTATTGAAGTTGAATAAAGCATGTATTATTCCAGACACATCCAAGTTTTTTTCCCTGACAATTTTTCCAGCCAATGATACGCCTGGTGACATTGCAACAGTACAAGTAATCAAGGAACTTGAATGAACTTTTATCCTTCCCTCACTGAATCGCTTTGATCGGACAGCTTTTGCCACGCACAAAGAGCCTTTGTAAGCTGAATATACACAACTTAAAAGTATTCAGAGTTAGTGCTTAGTCACTACAGAAAAAAGATAACTTAAATTAATGAAATACTAAACTGTTAGTACACTCAGTGCCCTAAATAGACAATGTCTTTGCTGGCCAGGAAGTTCTTGTTGAGGCGGGGTAGGGCTGATTTCCACTGCCTCTGGAATGGATCCTCAGTGTGACTGAATTGCTGTCTTCCAAATCCCTGCTTTTCCCTTAGGATCTTACTCCTTTTCATCATGATGATGATTTTCATCTTGAATACTTGAGCCTAGCTCCATCATAAGAGTCTTACCTCTATCTGCAATTTTATCTCTCTTAGCTTGCAGAAGTCCACTCTATCAACTCTTTTGGAGCTCTTGCTCAGAATTTAGCAATTTCCTCACAAGTCTCAGAGAGGGTTACCATAGCTGTGCGTTGGATCACAGGCAGCTGAACCTGAGGAGGACGGGAAGGAGTTTACAAACTCAAGTAATTACATATTAAATATATAAAAGTATTTCTATTATATCCTATACAGAAATCAAAGCTATTTATATCAACTTATTCCCTTCTACAATACTATTTAAAAATATATTTTATAAATACTTTCATTCTGTTTCACACACTTTGTTACAGAATCACAGAATCGTTATGGCTGGAAAGGACCTCTGAGATCACTGAGTCCAACGACACACACAAAAAAACCCCTACAATCTCAGCCACTAGAGCACGTCACTAGAACATGCCCTGAAGTGCCACGTCTACAAGTTTCTTAAATCCTTCCAGGGATGGTGACTCCACCACCTCCCTGGGCAGGCCGTTCCAGGGCCTGACCACCCTCTCAGGAAAGTCATTCTTCCTAATACCTAAACCTCCCCTGCCACAAATTCGTGAAATGCCTAGATTACCCAGGAAATTCCAAGAATAAAAACCCATTATGCAGATTCTGCTTATTAATACTGAATTTCAATATTTTATTTAAGTCTCTATTCTAGAGTTACAGTTCGTCATATCCCTTACAAATCACAAAAATGAGGAGTGGAAGAGACCTCAGAAGATCATCCCATCCATTCTCCTTTCTCCAGATCAGATCAGCTATTCCATCTGGTTCTCTTGACAGGTGTTTGAGTTCTGTCACTCCATTTGTAGTTTCCAAAATCAAAGATGGAGATTTCAGATTATCTGAACTGTTAGGAAGTTTTTCTGATGTCTAACCTGAATTGCCCTTGATATAGGTTAGACCTGTTATCCCTTTCCTATACCCAGCATATATGAAGAACAACATCTTCCATTCCCCTTTGCAGTACTTTTGGAATTTTCATACTGCTTTCACAAATATTGTGTGTCCTCTCTAAACAACAAAAAACCCCAGTTCCTATAACCCTTCCGGAAAGAATTTGTGCTATTGATCTTTGACATTGCCATCCTCTGGATGCAAACTGTTTCAATGTTTTTGTTGTGTTTGTTTTGGTTTTTTTGAGGAAAGTAGCCCCAAACGGTGGTTTATTTATATAATAGGCAAATATTTTTAATTTCTATAACTAATTTGACTTTCTTGTGCTCAAGCTGGGTGGAAGTATACTTACTAATTTTACTTAATCTTGTATATGGGATTCTGTCACTGTAGTGAATGACTAAAAATAATCACTTTATTCAGCTCATCTCATAAGAGATTGATTATGGCAGAACAGCCACGTTCTGCATGTTAGTCTTTGACCAGAGTCAAATTGCTTTGTTTCTTTTTGAGGTTTACTGTAAAACAAATGATTGTATACTGTAAAGTAAATGTGGTTCTACAGGCAATTTTATTCAGTGCAGGTACACTTGTTCACAAGCTCCAAACCTTTTAAATAGCCATACCCATAGACAGTAGAGGTAATGTTTCCTCTTACCAACCACTTCTGCTTCCAGAAACATACTGCTACACACCACAGCTCTGCCTGCTTTACATGCCACAATGCTGATGCATCACTCACAACAATCCAGGTAGATTCACCAGATATCAAGGTATGCTTGCATGCAATCACTTTTTAAGAAATAGTTCTAAAGAGACCAGAGGAATTAACTCTCACCATGCAGGACTTCAGCAATTAGAACATCGGATTTCTGTATGTTGTGGCCAGACACATTATGGCTGCAAGTACTGAAGGCACAATTATCTGTAGTCATTTTATTGACCCAGACTAGATGCTCTACTGTGTTGCTAATTTATCTGTATCTTCACTTAACTCCCAATTTTCCTCATTCTATATGGGTTAATTAATCTTAATTTCCACAAATTCATTTCCTAAAGTCCTATCCAATGGCTAATCAGAGCTCCTTATCTTTCCCAACACTTCCAGGTACAAGCTCCTGGTTTGCTTGCAGTTCTGAGCCATCTTTTAGTTCAGGGGCTCTCAACAGCTGAAGCTGGTGGCAGAGAGGATGGAAAAAGAGATCAGGAAGAAGCAAGCACATTTACATTGATTGCAAGCAAGATATATCTGATCTCACTCACTACAGCTGTTAGTCTCCCTGTGGACTGGTTGTCTACCAGGTATCTTTTCCATTTTCTGCTTCCAGTTCCTGGGTGCAAGATAGGTTTTCAGACAGTGTTAATCAGCTACTGACAAATATACAATAGCTAATGTTTCTTAGGAATAAAGGAATTTTCCCTCTGTTAGAATAATATGCTTGATTTCTTTTAGGAAAAAAAAAAAAAAAAAAAGAATGTGGCTTATATTTGTTAAAGAAAAAAGTTTTCTTCACAGAGACTCGGAAACACCCAAGATTTGTAACTTATTCTGGTTTCTAGTCTCCAGAAATTATCATAAGTCTATTTTCACACTACGAAACGGATCAACTTTTACAAGCCACAAGCTCTGAAGTCACTAGTGAGCACAATTCAGTTGCCTCATGATTAGCCAAACATCACTTTGAGAGGAACAAAGCATTTAGATGTCAGCTTTTGATAGCTGATCTGCTTTATCCTGTATGTTTTGTGCTTTTTAAAGGATAGAAAAGTTGTTTTCCCAAGTCAGTAAAACATTCTCTCTCATTCACAACTCTGCTATGTAAAAATCTGAATGAGTGCCAGTTCTATAAAAACTCCTAAAATACATTTCTTAACTGACTTATCTTCACAGCAACTACTTCATGTATTTATTAAGCAGCCACCATAGGGTACAGTATTATAGCACTTGATACAACTTCATAATATGTATACTAAAATAATATTGTTATTTTACTTAAATGTACACCCGTATTCTAAACTAAAACTAGTTTTTCACCTGTTCAAAATACTGTTTTTCTCTGTGCTTTCTTTTCAGTCGAAACTCACTCCAGTTCTGACAAGCTAGCACATCATAAGGTTGTTGAAATGTATTCTGATTCCAACAAGTTTTTTTGCTGCGCTCCCAAATATCAGCTGTATCAAGGGCAAAACAACTTCTTCCCATACATTTCCCACCGAAACTTGAACTTGTTACAATTCTGCCTTGCAACTCCAAATTTCCTCTTTTTTCTTGTTTATTTCTTACTCATTTCTAAGCATAAACTTTGTATAAAAGTGACATACCATATTAAACAGCAACATGACCCATGAAATTTAAGAAGTACTAAGCATGGCCAAACTCACAGCGTAATGTTAGTAAACAAAGTCCTCCCTGCCCAATAAACAGCAGAAAGAACCAATACAAAGTACTTCACTAATCAGCAACCCTCAGGGGGCTTCCCCAATGCTTTCTTCCCTACCCCGTGTGGACTGTGAAATCACAACATGATTTTTTGTCTGCTTCCAAGACAGAATGGGAGATGAAGGCTGTAGGTCAGAGCCAGAAGGGCTAGTGGGTGGCTCCACAGAAAAGTTGATGTTCCAAGGGCCCCTTGAACCACAAGGCTTAGGATAGTGTTCCAGCACCATCAGAGCTAATTGAAGGGATGCAGTGATGTCTGATCACATTCCAATTACCTCACCTTTTGCACTCTAGATTTCGTTCTTTCTGACTCAACCCTGAGTCACTACCTCTGCCCAGTTTACCTTCTGCTTGCACACAATGACATGTGAACTTGTGTGAGGGTCATGACACTAAATGTAACTCCTTGATCTCATCTTATAGTCAGCAACAAATAATAAATGATTAACAGCTCACTGATTCTGACTGAACAAGGTGTTCAGAGCAGTCCATGTCACCTTTCACTGAGAGCAAATGATTTTGTCAGCATGGAACAACGTTCAAGAAAGCAACTCTCATAAGCTCATTTGAGCACTTTAGTCAAGTCACTGTAAGAAAAGGCCTATATCCCTTTTATTCTGTGTCTGCACCTGGCACACTAGGAATGTTGTCCCAGCAGAAACTAGAGATCCTAAGGAACCACAGGCTCCCCCTGTGGGCAAGGTATGCTTATTAAATACTACAGGAATTCCTCGATGGGAGCATCCTCTAGGGATTCTTCTATAGTTGATACTATGAAGCAGAACTGAATTTAGAAAAAGGATCTGTTTTAGTCTACCTCTGGTGAGTATCTTGAGAGTTGGTGGCATGCAAACAAAGCCTTTTATCTAACCACTAGAGGAAATGATCTGGTAGTGATTCCACGTCATGGGCCATTTGCAGAAGACATTATAGCATTTCCCACGGTGTCTGGGACAGATACATTGCTGGGTTATTCCACATGCAAAAGAAGAGAGTGACCACTTCTGGCTTGCAATTAGTTCATGGAGAGGTCCATTCAGTTGGCAGTTATAAGCAGGTGTTACCAGAACAAGGCCAAGTTCTAACCCCAAAACTGATTCCACGGTATGGTGCCAATGAGGGAGGAGAACATATCTGCCTGGGTTATTCATGGAACAACTTGGCATAGTAGTGGCTTATCCTGTTAATGGTAAACTGAGTAAACTGATCTCCTCCCAACGGATCACGTGGATACAGATAAGGACTCGATTGTCATGCCATATCAGATGAGTCTCACATTAGTGTTAAACCATGATAGGAAATAGAGGAAAACAGTAATGACATTGTTCACCTATAAAAATCACCTTTCTTCTTCATGTGTACTTATATGAATATATATGGAAAAAGAAAGGGATGAACAACAGAAAAAAGAAATATGTGTATATATATATCTTCAATATCAGCAAAATATGAATAGAAATAATAGCAAATGTTATCAAAACCCTCTGTTATGCATCAACTCTGATCCAGATGGTGATAAAAAGTCAGAATTTTGTGTCTTTCTTGATCTGGGTATAGAATACTAGTTTAATGGTGTTTAAGAGTACATCCTCAGTTTCTTGTTGCTAGGTTTATGGTATAATTTTTGCACTGAACCATTTACTAACTTGAAGACTAATCCTGAAAACTATTCTGCAGATGGATTTCTGCACACTCAGAGAGCCCTTTTACTTCAGTTGCAGCCACCCAGCATACAACTGTCAACTATACATAATGAATTTGTTAACATTTCTCTATGCAGAATAAAGCAGTCCTCAACTATCCTGAAAGTTCATGTGGATGTGAGAGCAAAATAGGCTTCTATGATCCAGTTACGCAGTTACAACCAAAACAGTGGTAAAAACAACTCACAGCTCTGGCTACTCCTGCTTGGTTGTGTTTCTCCTAAAATTTGGGGGATTATAACAAAAGGAACTGACCTGACTGCAGAGCAAGCAAGAGTAATTGCTTAAACCCTGAGGCCACTGAATTCAGAAATTTGTAAAATGAGGCTTGCAGGCCCTAAGGATTAGCTCTCCCTAACTAGTAAAGATTGCACAGCCCTTAAAAACAGCCTCAGAGTGGAGTATGATTATCAGCTACACTGCAGGAAGAAAGCACGAAAACAAATTTAGTCGACAGACGTCTCAGAACAGTTACCTGAGCACTGAAAGGAGATTTGGATAGCAGGTTACTCCACCTAGAAGAACGCTATGAGAAAAATGTAAAATCATATGAATCCTGGAAAAACTGTTGGGATTGGCATCCAGGGAAGTATCTGTTTGAGTTAATAGAACCACAGTGCCTTTAAAGTAGCAGTGGTACAAGGGTTAAGTCAGTAAGAATAATTTTTGGGACCTGTGAATCGAGCAGAAATACAATGGGAGGAGCTACAAATTCAGCTTCAACCAATGGGCAAGGTAATGAAGGTAAGAAGGAATGCAAGGAAATCTCAATCCTGTGGATCTGACATAAAGTCTGTACATACTGCAATTTTCAGAAATAGACCCACAGCCTCCATTTAAAAATGAAGGTCAAAAGGAACAGAAAAGGGAAAAGAGTCCCCAGTGTGGGTTTAGCTCATTCTGTAAAAAGAGTGACTGCAAAAGATGCTTGGAGAACATGATAAAAACTTCCTTTAGGGAACACCAATGGGAGTGCAGGAAAGCAACATGGTAAAATTTGAGAAAAAGAGGCAAAGATATGAGAAAATGGGACAGAATTCATAAATTCCCTACTGGCTTCTTCTGTCAAGCTAATGAAAAAAGATGAGGTACCTCTCAGTGAAGTCTTCCTCATCCCTCCCTCTCAATTAACAAAGACTAGGGGCACTCTGCTGTCTCCCTGTCCATGGTCTAGTGGTAAAATTACAATACAACCAATGCAAATGGCCAATAACAATATTAGTGCCAGGTGGTGAGGGAAAGAACAATAACTACCACTAGTGCTATCATGTTAATTGATACCATAGTGTCAGTAAATACTCCTCAATTAAGATTTGTTGCAGTTGGAACTCATGAAAATGGAAGAATTATAAAACTTGTATTATACGCATGATAGGATGTTCAAGCACCTGTATTAAGGTCTCTGCCTGCAGTTAAATAGCTGTCAGGTTCAGGAGTTCCTTCTGAATGTAGGGATGGGAGGATCCCTCTTATGAACAGCAGGGAATAACTGGCACAGCCTTGCTGAAACAAAATGGATTCACTGCAGATTTTGCTACGGATGTTTGTGGAATCAGGGCTGACCAGTAGGAGGTGAGGGTGGAGTGATTCCTGCAGGTCATTGCTGCTTTGTTATTAAGAATCCGGAGGAAGCAAAACAGTGGATATTTGGGTAACAGAATTTCCTCAAATTTTTTGTGTCTGTAAGTTAAAATATGAAAAAATAAAAGTTGTGTATTAATTGAAGGTCCAGATCCTCCTTCCCCAAAACCAGTATCAACGCCCTCAAGAAGAGGAGGAAGGATGCAATCCACCATCAACAACTTTACTGGAAAGCAAGATCCTAGTACAGATACCTATAATTTTAATGTCCCATTTTGTCCAGGGTTAAAAGCAGAGAAAAAAATCCTAAAAGTGGAATTTTAATACTTAAATAAGATAGCCACATCTCAGGTTATTTGTGATGGAAAGATGCCTGAAATTCTTGCAGCACTAAGAATAACTCACAGATCTTTTGTTCTTAACTTAGCCAATGCTTTCTTTGCAATTCCACTAGGAGAGAAAAAATGGTAAAAAAAAAAATCATTTACCTGTGAGGGAAAGTAATAGTTTTATCCATGTACCTCAAGATTTTCAGAGAATGAAATTACCATCAAAATGGGTTATGTCATATCGTAAGTGGATGATGTGTTGGTACACGGAAAAACTGAACTGAAAGTCCAGGAATATACCCAAGAAATAATCAGCATTACTCAAAACACAGGCTTTAAAGCTAATCACGACAAAACTCTGTAACTCTGTTGGTCAACTCTGAAGTGAAATATTCAACAATAGTTTGAGGTCAGGAATGGAGGGTGATACTGGGGTCACTAAAGGGTAGAAGTGACAATGAGAGTCTGTAATAATGGTATTAGATTCACTTTTGCAATTGCTTATATTTTTGGGAGAATATCCTTACATTTGCAGAAATCAGTAATCCACTAATTAAATTAGTGACGAAATCTCACAAACAAGAATGAAAAGAACAGAAAGAAGCAAAACTGTACTAGTTCAAACCCTGGCCATCAGAAGCCCAGATTCTTGTAAGCTGTTTCATGTTCAGCTGGCCACTACCAATCTAGACCTTGGGACTGTGCTACTTTAAGAATACAGAAACGGTATGCAAGTTACAGCCTTTGCTTTGAGAGTCTTTAGATCATTGGGAAAGAACTCTATTCCATATTAAAATCCAGGTTTAGCATTGGCACAGGCAACGAGCTTTGGGAGTACATCACTAGAGGCAGTTTTGCAGCGGTACATACCACACGTACTCCACTGAAGTACATAATCAGTGGAAAAGTACAAACTGGATACGGATCAAACCCTAGGTTAGCCGGACAGACATTGGCTTTTATAAACTAAGAGCTTTCTGTAGAAGATGACAAGATTTTATCACCAGCGCTATATGGCTTTTAACCACTGGAACAGAACATTAAGTGCCCTTTACCTGCTTATGTATCTCTCACCAGATAAAAGCTCCGTTGCTGACTTCGTGCCACAGGATTTTCAGTGTGGTTCACAGATGGGTCCAGTTTTCATCAAAAGGATGGAAAATCTTCTATTAGATATGCTGCAACCCCTGTGAAAAATAAAGAACTGCCTGCTTTCGCTCTGCACAAGCAGCAGAGCTACAAGCTCTGCTAACAATGTTAAAAGAGGAACCTGTAGGAAATGATCTGGCTTTGTACATAGTTTCAGACCGGATACATCAAGCTTTAACTATTTGGCTACCAACGTGGAATAAAGATGACCTAAAGATGACCTAAAATCACAGAATGGAAATCTCGTAGCCTGTCAATCACAGAAAGGAAATCCTGAGCATAGTTTAAAAAAAGCAGAGTGGAAAAAAATACGCAGGTCAGGTAAAAGCACACCAAGAGGCAAAATAAAGAAGCAACAGTATTGGAATAGCCAAGCATATGCCCCTGCCAAGGTTGTGGTGGTCCCAGTAGACTTAACATTTGAAGAAACACCCATTTTGAAAACAAAACAAAGAAAATCATACAAAGGAAGGTATTAAGGACCTAGCCACTTTACAACATGGAAAAGAGGAAACAGCTTCTCGCAAGTTCACGTGCCTGGGAGAAAAAAGACTGCCTAATGGAAGAATAGATAGAGACTCTGTCTAAACACTGGAAAGAGATTAATGTTGTTATAGCGATTTGACTGGGAAGGAATGCTCAATGCATGGATAAACAAACAAGGACAAACCACTACTCTGCAGAATGGCAAAGAGAATGGAAAATAAAGTTCCATATTTTCCACACAAGTATACGGCCTAAACTGTAAATGGGATGGACTAGTTCCAATTATAAACAAAGCAGGATCTTACACATATCAAGGAAAACTCCAGAACTGAAAAATGCCCAAGTAATTCCAGTTTCAATTTTTATTATGGGAAGGTAAACAAGTTAGCAAAAAGCAAGAATGTTATGTTATAAATGTTGCTATTAAAGTTTAACAGAAGAGCATATAGTAAGTCTCGCCAGAATCTTCACCAGTGGAAAAGCTATTAAAAGAAGAAGCATGAATTAATTGTTAGGCTTTGTCTGCGTGAAGTTTGTATGGTTTTATTTGTATTAAAATTGTATATTAATAATTATGTTGGGCTCAAAATTGTGATTATTTGTTTATGTTAAATGGGAGCAGCAAACTCTCTGGTTTTGTTGATAATAGACCCTATCTCTATTAGCAATGGAAAGCTCTTTTGTACCAAAGACCATGAAAACATTGGATACTTGTCTCCACTACTTTAAAATTATGGGACAGAAGCGTGAAGGCTAAATGATAGCATCTACGTTCCATGATGTCAAAAATAATCTTAAGGTTTTAACAGAAGTCTCTGATTTGAAGGGAATGTATTATGGGGCCTTGAAGCAGCACACAAATTTATCGTTGATACTTTATTTCTATTTAGATATTTCTATATTTAAAAATCAAAATAACCAAACATAGTGATGGAATCTGAACAACCACACCAACTGAAATATGAGCAGAAAACACCGGAGGTGGTTAAACTGAGTATGAAGGCCAGAAGTAAAGTAGAAACTGAAACAAACAACAAAAAAAGGTCAAATGTGTTTAGTTCACAGGGTTTTGTTTCTGCTGTAGTTTAACTTTTTAAACCAAAGATTGCAGTTGAGAGACAATTCACAATTTTGGGAATACAAGATACTGCTCAGTGGCAGTAAATTTAATAGAGTGCATGTTACTGTGAACAAAGCATTTACTTTGACTTTTCCACGGCAGGACAGATACACTCCTTTTATTAAAGAGACATTTGTAGCATTAACCCAGAAATGGATTTCATATGATTGAGTACAACATACCAAGAGAGTTTAGGGATACCATTTTAGAGGGTGCAGAAGTTGCAACTGGAATTCTGGACATCACTGGTGTAGAAACTTTGACTAGTAAGTTATCAAAATTGGGGCAGATCATATGCAACCGTCAAAACCCATGAAGTAAAAAGATACATAAATACACCTTTGAATGCTATTTACCTAAGATTTAACAATGTCATATGGGAATCAAAATGTGGATAGAAGTAGGAAAAAATAGTATTTTTATAGAAAGAAAAGTACGGGAACTACTAGTAGGATAGCAGATTCTGTGATCAGTCAGTGTGTGGATGGCCTAAGTTTCAACCATTCAAATGGGACAGAACTGTGATTTTAGGAGAAATAACGGCCAAGATATTATATAGGAGGCATAGAGGTGATTGTAAAACAGCACTTACACAACCTGCATTGCTATTGCTTGAAGAGATCTATCAGTCACTGCACAGAAGCTAAGCAGCATTACTGATGGTGCATTAACAGAAATTGGAAAGGTACTTTAAGAAATGGGGCCTGTCTGACTGGAATGGAGTCTGAAGAAGCCCCCACAACGGAAAGAGAATATTGCTCCTAGAATTGCAGTAACTACGTGCATGCGGAGTCAATTAGCAGTTAATGATTCTAGGATCTATGACACCAGATATCGAAACAAGTTATTTTTTCTCCGCATCTGTTTCAGTAGGAATTCCCAGAAAACTGCTCTGTGTAGATAAGTAAGCGTGCAACATTTCTCATTTATCTAGTTTAGGGTAAATATTTGCAATATTTACCCCACCAGAACTACAATACCCAGAACACCACCGACCTGGGTCTAATTTGGAATCTTTATTAAAAAAATGTTAAGGAATCACAGCAAATAGAGCAAGTAGCTACAAAAAATAATGAACAGGCACCAAGCAGTCAAAGGACATATTACTTTAAAGAATGTACAGCTGCTAAGATCAGGAATGTATGCAGAAACCCTGATTCTACTGATATTCTTAGAGGACAGTAAAGTACTGGTATGAGAATCATATGTTATTTTAACCATTAATCATTACCTCTATATTAACTAGCCGGCTTTGTTACAGCTTGCAGTATGTCTTACAGTGTGTAACAGAAGATCCTGGAGCTATCTGCAGCTATACAACTGTAAAAGACCTATGTGGATTTTGCAAGGAAGACCATGAGACGAGATTGGAGCAGAGTTACACTCCACCTTCTTGCTCTGAGGCAGTACCAAGCCTCAGGGCTTGACGTTATGGGTTCAGAATCAAGGCATAGAGTTCCCATCCCATCATTGACAGGAAGTGCATCAAAGCAGAAGAATTCTATGAGTAGAAATATACTAAGCATGATGTAATCAATATGTTTGCCTTGAACCCAGGCATAAGCACACTAAAACAGCAAACCTAGCAATAACACACAAGCATTTCGTAGCACAGCTAATTATAACTATACAAATAATATGGAACCACAAAGGGAAAAAGACTTGGGATATAGATTCACAAAAGGGATACAAAAAACCATCCTCAAGTAATAAAATCTGGAAAATAAGAATGAAGGGTGGGAATAAGCAAGGAAGAAGCCTGGCAAAATCAGAAGAAGTTCTAGCCCTAAAAAAAAACTTAAACTGCATTGGTAACAGATGAGATTCTCTGGTTGTTTTGATTTGGAAGTGACAAGGAACATTGAAACATCAAGGATGAGCAAGGAAGAATGGGGAGAAATGTCATCCATTTCAGTTCTGTCCTTACTGAAGAGCTCTCAAGTGACAACTTCAACATCAGTGATTGAGGCCCACAGCAATCAACACAGCATACACACAGTTGCAAAAAGGGATATACTGTTCCTGGATATATAGGAAGATTATATATCAAGGTTTGAATTGCACACTTGTGAAGAAAAAGGATCTTATATTATTATAATACATTACCTGGTCAAATGAGGCCACCAAGTGGCAATGTAAATATTTAAAGTCACAAAGGAAAAGTGTAATACCTTTTAATACCATAACAATACGCAAAAAGAATAATCAAGAGAAATGAACACGAATTAAATTTTATTTTATGTGCCCTGCCATAAAGCACTAATCTCACTTACGGTTTGCAAACATAGCTTTCAAAAGCTGTCTTCCCGTGTTTAAGTCAGGATGCCTTCAAATATTGCTTTCCTACTCATTTCAGGCACGCAACCTTAAACACAATGCAGGACTTCCTCAATTCCTTTTGCTCCTTCCACGGATTTAAGTACCAGCAGGATGCCAAAAGGTGAGTGGAATTCCATCTTCCAAAACATCCTCAAACCTTTCTTTTAAAGGATCCTGCACAAGTTTCTTGTAAGAGGCAAAGGATAAGAAATAATGCCAAAGGGTAAGAGCTACAAATAATCTGAAAAAAATAGTGATTCTGAGAATTTATGTAGGAAAGAGTGATGTGCAAAAGTGCATCTAGAATTCCAAATGGTGCCTAGCAGGTTTCAGCACAAAGATATTGGTAAATCAAATGTACACAGATATGCAGACAATGCTGCCAAAATAAAAAAATTAAAATAAATAAATAAAAAAAAACCAAGAAAAAAAGCACCAGAAAAAAACCCCAAAGGCAGAACAAAACAAAAAAGCCTCAAAACACTTCAAAATACAAACTTTTAAAACAGCAAGTGTATATGCCTCCTACATATACACAGGTCTAAGCAACTGACTGAAATCCATGAGATGTGCTCCAAACTATTAGTACACTAAAAACTATCCAAAAGTGCAATAGTAATATACATCACATCTCATACCAAATGTGCCACAAATAGTTTGTGTTTTGCTCCTAATTGAGGAAGCAAATTGAGGACATGATATCTTGAAATCAAGTTCATTTTCTCCTATACAATAGTGTCAACCTGTTGTGGGTTAACCCCACGCTACCAGTCACTCACTTCTCACTCACTTCCATCTCGTCCAATTGGATGGGAGAGAGAACTGGAAGGGCAGAAGTGAGACAAATCGTGGGTTGAGTTAAAGACAGTTTAATAAGTAAAGCAAAGTAGCGCATGCAAGCAAAGCAAAATAAGGAATACGTTCACTACTTCACATTAAGGGGCAGACGTTTAGCCAGTTCCAGGAAAGCAGAGCTTCGCCATTCGTAACAGTTATTTGGGAAGACAAACGCCGTCACCTCAGATGTCCTTGCTTCCTCCTTCTCTCCCTGAGCTTTTACCATGGAGCATGAGGTCATATGGTGCGGAACATCCCTTTGGTCAGTTTGGGTCAGCTGTCCCGGCTGTGTCCCCTCCCAACTCCTTGTACACACGCAGCTTACTTGCTGGCAGGGCAGGGGGAGAAACAGAGAAAATCCTTGACACTGCATAAACACTTTTCAGCAATAGTTAAACTATTGGTGTGCTACCAGCACTGTTTTGGTAAGAAATCCAACGCACAGCACCATACCGGATGCTATGAAGAAAATTAACTCCATCTCTGCCAGATTCAGTACACAATTTATATAGGAAGTTTTTTTCAAGTGGAACTAAATCTTGTAAGTACTTAAATTGGTCAGAAGAGAAGTTTTAAAGTTGCAAACTGTGCTGAGACACAAACTCACTGAGAATGGAATAAAAAAATCTGACTTTTAGAATTTATTTTCCAATGTACTTATCCCTTCAGAAAATAATTCAAGTGAATGAATTCTGTCAGATTTGAAAGGGAAGCACGGCACAGCTTTTTTAATTAGGAATATCCTTAATGGAGCTTTTGCCACTTCAGTTAGGCAAACATTCTGTCTAAAAGGCATCTCCTTATTGCCTGAAAGCCAGTAAATCCAGAGAAACACTTCTGAGTCTTTTTTTCCTTTGAGATGTAGTGATTTTTATAAAGACATTGCTATCCATAAATCCAAACTGATTTGAACCAAATAATATTCCTCATTGCTGCTGTAACAGTCATAGCTGCTGTACTGATTCATACAGTGACACTTCAAATTCCCACTTCAGTAATACTGTTTCTGAACATCGTAAGTAATGCACACCAACTTCACGTGGTTGAAATCAAATAGGAGTGACTTCCCAGTATATTTGTTTTTGATTGGGGCTGTGGTTTTTTTTAGAATCACTCATTAGTCATGGCCACGCTTTACAGACACTGACTTCTAAGTGAAGCCATATGCCCTGACACACACAGCCATTGGTATCATTTTAGTGTTTTAAAGCTAACAACGTTGTTGGATGGAACCAGCTGAAGTCTGTGCACCAACTCAAACAGATGCAGTGTCCTCATGAATATGGTGCTTCTATATTACGCATTCTGTATTTAGAAACTTTAGAGCAGAAAGTACTATTTCTTATGAAATTGATTCTAGGAATAATTCTATTACACAACTGTCAGATGTGAATCAAAATAGTTTAGGCTGGAAGTGACACATTTTTCTACCTCCTCAAAGCAGGGTCGACTTTGAAGTTAGATCAGCACATTCTGACTCTTCATCCAGTTCAGTTTTTAGTGTCTCTGGGACAAACATTCTACAGCTGCTCTAAGCAATCCATTCCAGTGTTTGAACATCTTCACTGTCAAGATTCTTTCCCAGTATCTATCCCTTGCTGCAGTTTATGACAACTGCCCTTGTCCGTTTGCTGTGCACTCCTCAGAAGAGCCTGACTGTTCCCTCCATCCTCCCATTAGGCAGTTGAAGACAACAAGATTTTTTGCTTAGCCTATTTTTTTACAGAGAGGCATTAAAAATGCAAGAGTTACCACAGTAAATTTCCTGATAAATTTATTGAGCTTTCTTAAGTCTCAGACAGCTGATATTAATTAATTTTTTTAAAAATTCTTTTGAAGTCTTCTGGAACCTTTTTATAGTTATTGCTTTGATAAAACAGTAGTAGAAGAAAGCAACTATCTCTGAGAAAATTCGTTTACTCGAGAACTAAAACCTATCATTATTGAACCTAAAGCTTAGTCCAACAGATAAGCCTGATTTCATCTTAAATTTCTTTCAAGTACAAAAATAAAAGTTGCAGTTTCTGGAAACAAGGCAGAGGAGAAAAACAAAGAAGACACTTTTGCTTTTGATATACATAGAAAAGTTCTCCTGTTTGTTGTGGGTTTTTTGGTTGGTTGGTTGGTTGGTTGGTTTTTTTGTAAAGTATTGGTAATTATCCAGTACATTTATCCTGAGTTCAAGAACAACAGACCTTGCAGCTGAAATCACTCATCTGCAGAGATTAAATCTACTTCTGCCTCACCTTGAATTTAATTGAAAGATTACTCAAGCTGCACGAATTTCTTAACCGAAGCCACGGAGACAATGGGCCTCAACAAAGATTCTGCAAAGCAGGAAGAAACCTGAAGGTAGGCTCTTCATTTCTGAGAGTCAGCAAGTAACACAGTCAACATTTTCTTTTGTCTGAAAGAACGAGTAAAGAACATTAGCGTGTTTCAATCTTGCTCTAGTAGAGCCATTTCATCCAAAAAAAAAAAATTGTTACTCCTGCTTTTAGAGTAGAAAAAGAAAGTATATCCTCCTTCAGGTTTACCTGTGCCCCTACCTCTTTTATGCTGTTTCTGGAGGGGAGAGGAAGAGACAGAATGGTGAACTACCTCATAGTGAATTTGAATGAAAATGTGTTTGGGAAAAAATCCACTCAAGAAAGATAAATCTTTACCTTAGCGAAAGCAGAACATTTTACCTACCATTTGGTATAAAGTCAAATGAAGATAAAGATTAATTCAAATTTATTCAGCTGCATGCTGAGTGGGGTGAGAATACAGCATATCAAGTAATACGTGATAATCTTGGCAGTTTTGGTAAGTGGTACCTACACTTGAAACAATTTGTGCAAGATCTGATGAAAAAACACATAGTAACATCTGTATGTTACTACATATGAAAACATGGCCACCTATATGGAAATCTACTTTTCAATGCTCCTACATCAACACAATTCCTCTTTGGGTAACGTAATCGATCATCAATAACTGGACACAGTTCCTTATTTGATATAATCTCTAAGAAATAACTTCATATCTACAGGTAGTATTCACCAAGGAAACCATAGTCCAATGGGGATTTGAATGTCAATAAGCAGAAATTTTGCTATTTCATGAATAGGAATGCATAGCTTAGAATTTAACTGACAGAGTTAGGAGTATCATATGCACAACTCAGAAGAATAAAGAGTCATGCCACAATTTATGTCACCATTCATCCTTGTTGCACACAAATACAGTTATTTTCTTAACCAGAAAGGGAACTTCCTCCCAGACTGGAAAACAAATTAATCCATACAGCTTCACATCTCCCCAAGTCTCTATCCAGCCAAATCTACTCCTTCACACTCCACAAAGCACAATTAATTTACTGCCAGGTTTTCTTCAGAAGTGTTGAATCATCCCACTTTCCAGCAACTTGACCTTCATCTCATTCTGGGCCTCTTGTACAACTTGACACCAAGGCAAAGCTCCACACCCAGAGCTCTTCTAAGCACGCTCAGAAACCACACGTTTGTTTAGAGCGAGGACAAACACCTGTACTTTGTTTGCAGAGTGGATTGCTTTTTCATTCAGCTTTGGGCCCCTCAACACAAGAAAGACATTGAGATTCAGGAAACGAGTCCAGAGAATGGCAATGATGGTGAAGGGGCTGCAGGACTAGTCTTTTGAGGAGCGGCTGAGGGAGTTGTGGGTGTTCAGCCTGGAGAAAAGGAGGCTGAGGGGAGACCTTCTTGGTCTCCGCAACTATCTGAAAGGAGGGTGTAGAGAGGTGGGGGTCGGTCTCTTCTCCCAAGTAAGAAGTGATAGGACAAGATGAAACAACCTCAAGTTGCGCCAGAGGAGGTTTAGGTTGGATATTAGGAAAAAATTCTTCACCGAAAGGGTTGTCAAGCGTTGGAACTGGCTGCCTGTGGAAGTGATGGAATCACCATCCCTGGTGGTATTTAAAAGACGTGTAGATGTGGCACCTAGGGACATGGTTTAGTGGTGGACTGGGCAGTGCTAGGCTGATGGTTGGACTCGATGAACTCAAAGGTCCCTTCCAACCCAGGCAATTCCTTGTCTCACCCATTCCCACAAGTGTGGCCCCCAAAGGTTCCATTGGCCATAAAGCAGCGTCTAGTGGTTCAGAGCAGTTTTAACTCTAAGCCTAACACCATCACAACCGGAGAAGTTCCTACCATTCCAGACAGCAACTGGCCAAGAAGAGAGGTAATCGATAACAACTAAAAGAAGCCCACAACTTCGTAGACTCTTAGAGGCCTACAGGACTCACTCGGGGGTCCTGAACTTCGCTGACACGTACTGAGCAAGAGGACTGGGGACGTTTGGCAGAAAGAGAGGGCAGGAAGCCTCCCGCAGACACGGCTCCTCAGCTGGGAAAGCAGCCCCACCATTGCCTCAGATGCTGGTGCCCCGCTTCCCCACCATCGCCTCAGGTGCTGGTGCCCCCCTCGCCCCTACCATCGCCTCAGGTGCCGGTGTCCTCCTCATCCCCCGCCATTGCCCCAGGTGCCGATGCCCCCCTCAATCCCTGCCATTGCCTCAGGTGCTGGTGTCTCTATTCGCTCCCACCATCGCCTCAGGTATCGGTGCCCCACTTC
>JAHREE010000163.1:36140-74057 GCA_033628505.1 Tringa tobata | reverse complement strand
GGTTCGGTTTCGGCTCCCTGATGGCGCTGCCGGGCCGGGGGCGTGTGGCGGGGCAGGGCAGGGCAGGCTAGGCTAGGCTAGGCTAGGCTAGGCTGAGCCGCGGGCAGCGTTGGACTGAGGGGTTTTCGTCCTGGTGCGAATAGAATCCGGCGTCGCGTCGTTTTTTTCTGAAATGGCCCGGGCACGGCCGCTTTTTGGAATTGGCTCTTGATACATCCTGGACGTGAAGCGAAACCCAAAGCCGTTCCTCCAGCCTGCTGCAGCAGCGGCTTCTCTTCTGTAAGGCTCTGCTGCCGCCGGCGCGGTCCCGGGGAGGCTGCCTTCAGCGGGTATTTTTATCTCCAAAATCTAGATCAGGAGATCTGCAGTACGGGCTAGTGCTAGTGTATCCCAATCGTATATTTTATGTTATTTTTCTAGCATCTTAGTGCTGAGCTTACACAAGCGTAATAATTATCCTTCCTCTGGCTTGCCGTGTGAGCGTTCCCGCTCCTGGCAGTGTTGAATTCCTGCGGCGTTTCCAGGGGTGCAGTGCTGACCCCCTACATCACGGCAAACTTACAGACGTGAATGTGCTGCTAACGACGAGTTCATTTGTTTCGATTGCTAATTTTTTTAAGTTATCAAACGGATTTGAATGTTATCTGGAGAAGCTCTTCAACAGATTCGTGTGAGCTATGATATAACTTCTGTTCTTAAAAATTTTAATAGTGTTTCAGGACAGCTACTGGATAATTTGGTACCCTCACCACTTAATGCTGCAGCAGTATTTTTAAAAACAATTTAGAACCCCGTATTCTTCCTTTTTTTTTTTTTTTTCTTCTATTGTACATTGTTAATGGGTTTTACAAAGTGTAACTGTGTCATCTGGCTACTGAAAGAAATTTGCCCCAGTATTCCTTCCAGTCCTAGTATCTGGGTTTCAGAGTAGCGTTGATACTATTCTGTCTTTTCCCACGCTGTCACGTGTACTTCTACCTGCCAAAAATATATGCAACAAAAATATTGAAAAAGAAGGTTTTTAGCAAACTTGCTGAAGTAGATCAAATAGAAGAAACAAAAATTTTCAGTTTCGCTGTTGTTACAGAGCTATAGAAGTTGCCAATCTACAGGCTTGGGAACAGACCGGTTTTCTCAAGTAATGACAACTGTACAGGATATAAGCAGTTCTTTTTAAAGGAGTATACTGTGTTCTGCAGAGCTAGCTATTTTTTTTCTGCCTCCTCATTTTAGAGGAACTCTTCTGTACTCTGTGCTGTTAACATTTTATTTTTTGTTTATTTCATGTCCTTGTCTGCAGTTGAAATGACATTGTAACAAATTCAAAGATGCTTAGAAATCTGAGGGAATTTAGTCAAGCATGTATGAAACAAAGTGTTACTGCAGAAACTACTTGAAATTGGAGTATTCTAATTATTTTCAGCGAAATGATTTAATTTTGCTATGTCTTCACAAAATCTGAAGTTCCTAGTTTGTGAATACACCTTAAAATTTAGATGATGACAAAGAAAGGCTGATGAGGAAAAGAGGATCTGCATTATTATGATGTGCATACATTTATTTATATTTTTATTGTGCCAGTGTAAGTGTAAATGATTTAAATGTTTCTATGCTTTACTGTAGTCATTACACATTTTCTATTATTGAAAAGTGTTATTTATTAGGAATTGCCAAATCAAATCCAGTAAGATAGTAGTCCTTTCCAATAAAAATCCTATGAGAATATGTAATATTTCTGGTAAAAATATCTCCAATGAATTGATTCAATTAAATTTGGATGGTATGGCTTGCTACCCAGTGATGGTGAGAGATGACAAGGAAGATATTCTTCTGAATTACCATCTGTTAACAGGGTCTGATAATTTAATTCACTATTTTTGTCAATTCTTCAGTTTAGCAGACTTTAACTTAATATATTAAACCAGTCTTTGGGTTTTCCATCTTTTCTTACAGTGATGATATCTAACTCCTCACGTGGATATTTACCTCTTTGGAAGGAAAAGTTTGTTTCCACCAAGTGCTGAGTGACACTGTAGCTATGGGAAGTAACAGAGTTCCTTAAGTTCCATAGACCAATTGCGTGTTATGTTTGTGTAACTGCACAACTGTGATTTAGGTTGCAGTAATTTTTAGGAATTTTTTGTTTGAATAAGTAATACATGTTCTAAGTTCTGTTTCTCTCCCTACCTTTTTTTCCCTAAAGTTTGATGCCTTACATTTTCCAGTAAGTGGTGCTGGGATTTTGATTTTTTTCTGGGTTGTTCGCCTTGTTTTAATCTAGTCTTCCCTAAGATTGATAGATCAAAGATCCATATAGCTACAGAACCACCAAGAAAGTAGAGACAGGCCTTGGAAGCTGAAATACAGAATATTAACACAGAATTGAACAATTGTCAGGAAATGTATTTTTAAAAATTGCTAATATGCATAAGAGCTGTTGCAGTGACATTGACCCTTAACTGAACTGTCTGGTTTAATGTCCAAGCCACGTCCTCCTGCATAAGGGATATTAGTTTGTAATCTTGGGGATTATTCTATATTAATAGCTTACATCCTTTAAAATGGCATTTTAATGACATTTCCCAGATAGCAAACTAAATAAATTTGACAGAATCCTTTAATTCATTTGAAAACAGAAAGGAGCAGAATCTGACAATGAAAAGCGACAAACTCATAGAGCAGTCAAATTTTCTATCTATTTGCTTTTTGACTAGAGGCTTGTTGCTGTTTTGGAAATAAGCCTTTAGACCTGAGATATATCCACAAAAGGTTTGGCTTTGGTTTGGAGTTATTAAAGAAATTTAGGAGACCTTCTTGTGCGTCTTGCAAAACAGTGGAAGAACCTACCCCAAAAAGATTGTTTATTCAGGAATGTTTCTCTCTTACATAATTCAGAAGGTCTTTTTAAGGTTGGAGAATTCTACTGTTTCTGCATCTTTTTTTTATTTTTTTTTTTTTTGGCTCAAGCAAGACTAGATTCATGACATAGAAGAATATATAAGAATCTGGAAACAACAGAGTTCAGGAAAGTAATTTAGAAACACTGATATTGGAATCTCTTCAGTGGCAGTTCCCATATGGACCAAACAGCCCTATTGTTGCAGTCACATAACGGGAAATTATTTGATAAAAGACGTTTTTTTAAAGAGACTTGAAGCAACAAGTATTGGAGCTATATTACTCCTCTGCTTCTACAAAAAGTTAATCTTAGAAAATTTTAAATTTGTTTTCAGACCACTTTACTTTCTCAGGCCCTTTGTTACAATTTTTGTTAACCTCTGATGTGTTGCTCCGGAGTGCAGGTGCTGCCGGAGCAGCCCAGTGGCGAGGAGATGAAGCTGGGAACAACCAAGAGAAACGAGAAAGCTGCTCTAACTCTACTTGGACATTTTTTCTTCGTAACTCTTGTGTTCTTTAGACCTGTCCTTTTCTTTCTTGACTTTCAGTCCCCATGTGGTTCCACGTGACTGTGCAAGAGCATGGGCTTTCTTTTATGAGGGCCATACACTGGATACAACATATGAGGCATCTTTTATGATTGAGTAAAATTGCTTACCTAGTGCTTACAGTGTAACCTTTTTTCAAAGGCATCATTTCTACATTCCTTAAATCCTTCTTCCACTCTATGTGGTAAGCATGGTGAAGTGTGAATATCATGCAAAATGTGTTTGTGACTTTTATCTTAGATTTTACAGATATGTTTGCCTCTCTGTAGTACTTGAGAAAAAAGGAAAAAAAAAACCCCAACCAACCAACAATAGGAATATTTGCCTAAGAATTTTTTTAAATATCCCCAAAAATATTTCCTGTAAATCAAATTTTGCCTGGCAGCGCTATTATTTTCCTGATCTATGGAAATAAGGTGTATATACTCGCACTCCCTGTCTTGAAAGCAAGTTTCACCCAAACTTGACATAACTATAATGTTGCTTAGTTTTTTGGTGAAAGCTTATAGAGATGGAAATAAATATTTCTATGGATAGCATGGTGGCAGTGACACGAGCACTTAAAAAGGCTACCTTTGATGATGATGAGCTGTTATACTGTCTTTTCTAATCAGACCTTAGGTCTTTAAAAATTGTTCTATTTTTAAAAAGTAGATTTTTTTTTTTTCTTCAATTGAACTGCAGAATGCTTTAAAATGAAAAAAAAATAAAATACTTATCTGTGATTTTAGAAGTATATGTGAATTACTCATTTTTTCTTGAATATATCTCCATTTCTGAAAATATATCCCATATGGTATTAACCTGTGAACTTTTAAGTAGGACACTGAACAGGGGAAAAATAGGCATAGCTACATATTATACACTGCTTTGTTTTGCGTTTTATGGATGATTGTGTCGCTGTGTTTTAAGATGATATTCCTATATATAGCCCAGTCCATTACACTGCTAACTCACAGTCTGTCTTGTGTGCGTACCCTTCTCTTTTTCAGATCTGCATGGTGTGGGAGGAGTCATCTTGTTAGGGTTAATACTGACTTGAATGTGGCATTGCTATATCATTATTTTTTTTTAATTAAGAAGGGTTTTTTTAATAGATAATTTCACCGCTCTTTTGTGACTTTGAGGCAACAATCATTACTGCCATCACAGTCGACAGCAATGATGGTGACTAGGTAGAAATTTACTGGTGGGCATGCATGTCTTTCACTTACTGAAAATTGGTTAAAAATGTGGAGGAGTTCAAAACTGAGTCATATTTGGCACTGCAGAAGCAGCTTCCTCCCCCACCCTTCTCGCTCCTAATTCCTGTCCTGCCGAATCCCTGACAACAATAGAAGCTGCAGGAAAGGTGGGACAGGGAGGCTTTATTCAGAACTTCACTTCGTCTAGCAGAATTGAGTTGAAACTCATGAAATTTGTGTGTCAATTTAGTTTGAGCATAATGAGTTTAATTTAGTAAACGAGCATCAGGAGGCTGTGCTGCCTCCACTAAGGACGCAGTTTAGTTACTTTTACAATGCAGAGCATTTGAAAATAGAACTGGTGCTTGAAGGAGTCTCATTCCTGCCCATGCCTGTATAGAGTGGTGGTTCTGCAGCTGTGCCCTAGAACTGTTTGTGTTGACATGCTGTGAAGCATATTTATTACGAATGTCTCCATATTTAAGAGTCACTCCACCCCTCCTAAACTAAAGATCTAGGTCCGTTCATAATGAGCCCCATAAAAAGTATAACTGGCAGAGCCGAGGCGGTGGTGTGCCTGGGTACAGGGCCTGGGGTGAGCCAGCCAGTGAGGACTTCTGAAGCTGCACTGTTGAAGTTGCAGTGTAGTGAAAACTGTTGTCTCAGGCTCTCGTATGGCTCCCTTAATACAAACAAAGTTCGTTGCAAAAACCACAATAAATGCCTCAAAATAAATGTTACTTTCAAAGTTGAGGACGTCTGAAACTTGCCTTGAAACTGAAAACCAAAGGAGGAGAAAGGAAACTAAAAATGGATTATGATTAAAATGGAGAAAGCAAGAGTAAAATCAATTTTTTTCATGTTTCTTGAGGTTTAAACGATCTTCTGAATAAGAATGAAATTGTGTAAGTGCGGGTGTAACTAAGCACAGCTAACATTGGCTAATCGACTAGTTAGATCTTGTCAGCTTTTTGCAGTGCCTTGATTCAGCTTTTCCAATTTCAAATGTTAGATGATTTAAATTGATAGCTTTTCTGGCATAATAATGAAGCAATATGATACTGAGTAGGGATTACTCTCATTCACGGGGAAATCAGCCTGTCCAAGATAATGCACAGAGTTAACAGTGCATAAAAATTCATTCTTTTATAATATGTTTGGATTATTCTTGCATTAGGATGAAATGACAATGTTCTCGTAATAGGATAAATTTTATACTTCTGATTCTTGGGCATGGGTTTTGAGAATAGAAGGAGCGTTGAGCAAAGCGTCAAGCAAAAATCATGATCTTCAGGATTACAAAGACAAGTTGATGTTGGATGCCTTTGAGTGCTTGTTTTTGTACAGCTTTATTAAAATATGTTAGAGACAAGCAAAATCATTTGAAAATAACAAGCTCACTTCTTCATAGAAAGTGTGGGGATTTTTGTTCTGAAGGCTTTATGCCTAAGGACAACAATATCCAGGCTATTTCTCAATGTGGTATGTGTTTGTGTTGCTCTGACTGAACTTGAACTCATCCAGGTTCTTTGCTTGTTTGATTTATACAAGCTGCTGTCCCGAGATAGAGGACCCATAGCTAGCCAGATAATTTATGACTGTCCTGTACTTTTGCTCTAGGTTTTCAGTCAAGACTCTGATCGACCGTTCTTGTTTTGAGACTATAGATGATACTTCCCCTGAATTTAATAATTTTGCAGCCATTCTGGAACAGATTCTAAGTCATCGACTGAAAGGTATGTTAATTATCTTATTTACTGGTGATGTTTTTGCCATGAGAACTTGTTTATATGAAACCAATGTACATCTGTAGAAACTCCTTGATGCTGAATGAAAGTGTTGGTTTTCTTTGTGTGTCTGTCCCTTTGCTGTTGGCTTCCTATTGTTCGAATTACGGTGGAAAAAATCAAGGAAACGGGTTTTGTGAAACATATTTCCAGTGTTCTTGTTATAATCCTTCTTGGCTGGTAATTAAGCAAGTGGATGTTGCCATGGTGCCGAGCTCTGTCTGCTTTTCTGCTTTATGATAAGGCTGTGTCCTAAGAGTTTGAGTCTGAAAGACAATTGCAGTGTTCTCTGCTGCAGCAGAAGCTATAGAGAGCGTATCTGTGGCGCTGCTCCCTTTGCTTTCTCCCTTCTCTGCTTCTGTTGCCTTCTTTTCCAGAGAATTGTGTTTAGCTCCTTTCATGCCCGTTCCCCCCCCATTCCCCTATCGAAGCCCGTTTTTGCTACTGGGATGTAACGGATCTGGATTGAGTTGCTTTTGAGAAAGGTCAGTTGTTGCTTTTCCTCTTGTATGGGAGTCAGATGTTGTTCTAATTCAAGAAAAGGTCTGTTTGCGTTTTCCGATTGTTCTAGAGGAAGCTGCCTTGCTAAAAGAACAGAGTGTTCCTTAGCAGTCACAGTCCCTAGGAAAGGACTTCGGAAGCTTCTCTTCATTTCTCAGTTCTGTGTACGGTTTTTGAAATTATTTGAGGAGTATGAAGGACATGATATTCATCTAAATATAGATGTGTAATATGACAATCTACTCCTTTTCATACTTTTGCTTTTTTAATATTCATAACTAAGCTTTGTGAACAATATTGTGTGTAGGCTGACATTTGAGTAGCACAATTACTACCTGCTGTCATTCTGTCAGAGAAGGGGGAAAAAAAAAAAATCACACAGTGGGGTTAGGAACATAGTGTTTGTCACATTGTGGCAAAGATTATCGAAGTGATTATGGGTACTTAGCAACTTGACACTGCAGGGAAACTGCTCTGTTTTCCCCTTCTCCCCCAGCTTCAGTGATGCTTGAGCAAAAATCATTATGATTGTTTTTTTTTTTTACACACAGACACCCCCTCGCAACATTCTTTTGCTTCACAGTTGTTATTCAGGACAGGCAGAAGCCTTGCAGTGTTGGAAATGGGTTGCAGGCAACTGGAATTTGCAAGTAAAAAAATATTTCAAATAAGAAATAGAGAAAATCAAAATCTAAATTGTTGTTTCAGTCTTCCCCTTGTAATTACTAGTATGATTTTTCTAAGTTTGCAGAGTTAAATAAAGATACGGAAAAAGACAGCAACTTGTGCATTGCATTGCAAATGGGGAATATTTTGGCAATGAGCTAGGTCACTGAGTAATTCTTTAAAACTTGAAAGAGAAATTGAGATAATAAATGTACCATGACAATTCAAATTTTAAAAAGGTATATATTATACAACACAGGGCTTGAAAGAAATTGCATTTTATTGATGAAAATGACTACTATATTCTGAATACGTACTCCTTTTCAGTAGGAACACACTAACAGCAGATTAGTGATTGCAGTGGGTTGTATAAATTGTTTCAAAGCAGGCAGAACATGTATTATCTGCTTGTCTATGATAAGATAAATGGCTTCATTGCATTAAAATTGTCAGGATAATCCCATGGTGGTGCAGTTAGATGGGTGATCCAGATTTGAGAGTCTGAGTATATAGACTTTACTTTCTTAAGGCCATGGCAAATAACATTTCTTAGTGTTTAACTTACTTCAGAAGTACTGGGTGAGGAAGGAAGAATTAAAAAAAATAAAATATTTAATTGTAAAGGACTAAGTTTACTTTTATTAGAATACTTTTACAGGCAACGGTTCTTTCTGGCACTAAATGTAATATGTTTTTAAGGAGCAAAGCATGGTCTTGATGGAATACATTGACTGTTGCTGTTTATTGGTTTTGTGTTCAGGTAGGATTCAGACAAAACAAAAGGGAAGGGAGAAGGATAGCCATTTTAAGGGGAGAAATGGATTACAATTACAGAGATTAGAATTTTATGCCTTTTCCTGGAATCATTGCAATTAAGAATTCTGGAATAATAGTTTTCCAGTCCTCGTCCTCGTGGCTGTTCTGCTAAAAATGCCAGCTACAGCAATATGAACAACATTTTTAAATTGATATTTGATAAGTAACTGATCTGATGTTGCCAGCTCCAAATAGCAAATGGGTCATGAAACAACATTCATAGTGTTTTGGGTGGTTGTGTTGGTTTGATTTTTATTTTTTTTTTTTTCTTTTCAGAATCATTGAAGAATTTAGTTTGGAGAATAACTCAGGAAGTCATCTAGTCAAACCTCTTGCTCAAAGCAGGGCTGTCTCAGATTGCTCACAGCATTTTCCAGTTGAGTACTGAAAATCTCCATGATATTTCTTAAACTCAGTGCAGTTTGCTATGGAATTATTACACACACACACACACACACACTTTGTGGTTACCTTTCCTTGGTATTGGCCATGGTCCTCACTGGATCCTGTGGTGAGCCAGACCAGGAAGTCAAACAGGCAGAAAACTGATGACTTTCCCCACGGATGCACTTCTTTAACCCACCTGCTCATTTTCTTAAGAGTGCTTTACATGTGGGTGTTTGCTTGGTAGTGAAATGAGGTCAGCACAAATATATCAGCTCACATAACAGAGATCTGTGAACGCTGCTTGAATGCAGGTATCTGTTCATGTGATACAGAAGACTTAGCATATATGAGACCAAAATAGTTCCAAAAAAGGTAACATAATATGCCATGACCAAAAGGCCACATCTGTATTATCTTACAGTTAGATGTCAGGAATAGGCCAGTGTTTTTAGAAAAAGCAGTCTGGCGCTCAGCCTATTTTTGCATTGCCCTAAGGAAGAGAGAGAGTAAGCTGTATTAACTGTCTTTTCAGGGATTACAAGCCATTGACTGCCTTCTGCTCTAGAAAATGGAGATACTTACGCCTGTGCTGTGTAATACTGTACATGTAGTGACCTGGTACTTCCTAGAAGTGTTGGATTTATTGTGAATGCAGAATAGACTAAATATGGCAATGAGGAAGATATAAAGCATGTGTTCTGGCTGTCATTAAACTGTGTGGCATGCCTGCTGGCAAGATCTGATACTATTGGACAGGACAATTGAAGATCTTCAAGAGGTAGGAGAGAAAGAATAACAGAAAAAAGATGAGTGACTAATTACTCTTTTCTTCCTTCTCAGGAATAAGAATTTGCATGGTTTTATAATACTGTAGAGAGTAAGAGGTATTCTGAGTGGATACAGAGACGATATATTTGAAGTTCTCTGAACCAAATAAGACCTGTAAGGATTTTGAAAAGGGATTTTACAAATTTGTATACAAATGTATGTGTGATAATATTTAAAGCAAGCTGGGTAATTTCAGGAGGTATTTTTTTTCCCCGGATTCTTGTTTGGAATTTCTTCCTTTATTAACCATTCCATACTGTTGAGATTAAGATGTAGTTGTCTTGGTGGTTTCTTATTTTCACTGCTGTCCACGGATTTTCCAGGTATATTTCCTATGTGTCCTTTTTATCAGATCAGCTAAGAAAATATAGTTAGTGCAGAAATGGTAGGGACATCAAAAAGGGTTCAACAACAGAACTTGGGATTTGATCACAGATATATCCTAGGTGATTTAAACCCTAAAGTAAATTCAAAGTAATGTATGTATTGTCTTTATTAGATCAGTGTTGTATAGTTTCCTGCCTCTTTCTATCACTTGAAATTAGCTTTAACTGAGTTAGTACTGAAGAACATTAATAACTATTGCAGATTTTTCTAGCCATCATCTCAAACATATTTATGAAAACTGTTGTAATTTGTATGTATTTGTTGACTTACTCTGTTTTCATTGTAACATCCTTTAAAGAAAACGTGTTTATATGCAAACTGCTAGCCAGTATGCATGCTTAGAAACAGCTTTGGTATATAAATTAAGTTCTATCACTGACAACATATATGGTGCATTTGCTTGTGACTTCTTTAATTTTTGCATGTTGTGGTTACCGTGAGCATACTTGTCGTCTATGCACTTGCATTTACCTCCATCGTGGTAGCACAGTACAGCACACTGGTTTGTATGTTGACACTTTCATGACTTTTGTGCACCTTTTTTCCTGTGCATACATTTAGAAGGCATTATAAACACATCAAAAGCTTCTGCTAAAGTTGCCCATGGAAGCTGCTTGTCTCTGTATCTGATTTATTTTATTCCTACTTTTTAGTGACTGTAGAGTTTGTTTGTTTGCTTTGCTTTTTTCTTTTAGAAAACTTACTATGAATAGTAAGCTTCTAGGGTGATCAGTGCTGCTTCCTTTCCCCATTCTATAAAGTGTTCTAGTTTCATGCATTATCAATAGTCTGGGGGTAGTAATGGTAAATGGTTGTATTACTGTTGTAACCGGTAAATGTTCAGTTTTTGCACTTCTTCACAGTATAGTGAATTATTAAATAATTCATTTTTTAACTGGTAACTTTTCTTATATATGCAGTGTACAATTTATCTCTTCTCATATGATTTTTATTTTACTTATTTTTAGGAGGGGAAAAAAAGCACGCACTACTACCTGCTGTTTCATGTAGTCTCTTTCTTTTTAAGCAATGAATATGAATATTATTTTTATTAATTAAAATTCCCTGAATTCTAATAATTCAGGCATAAACAGTGGTTACAAAGGGAAATGATATGAGTTATGTCTGCAGAAGACAATTTGCACTTGTAGGTCTGGGTCACAGGTGAGGAAGCAGGATTTTTGAGTGAGTTAGATGCAGCTTGTAATGCTGCTCATCCTGAGGGAAACAAGTCTGCTGGATAAAATAGTTAAGCTAATGGAGATATAATGGGGGTGAAAAAGGTAGGTTAAGGAAATAAGAGCTGAAGGCACTACTGTCACAAAAAAGAAAGTCTAAGCATATAGCTGCTGTGGCCCTTTATTTGGTGCAATAATGCTATTAGCAGAATAGCTTTTGTTACTAGATTAAATATTTATACACACTTAGTGACCTTATTACTGATTTTGGCTAAAAAGAAGTAGTAGGGCTCTTGTGTAATTTGTGGTTTAGCTCATTCTACTTTCTCATGCCAGTTTATTACCAACAAGTTGTATTAATACTTATTTTTACAGGATAGAAAGCTTTGCTGTGAACTAAATAATGCAGGGAAGTCTGGAGAAAACCTGCCTGTACCTTAAAGCATCCTCATCATTATTATTTTGTAGCTGAGGAACTTTGTAGATATGAAATTGGACTGTGTTTGAGTAGGAATCAAACTGTTTCAGTTTGGAATTCAGTTTTGATTCAGTAGGAATCAAAATTTATTTGTGAATAATTTCTTGGGGGTGAAAAAAGATCTGCAGCAGCTAGTGTTGCAGGTGTTTGTATCGAGCTGTCAGACTGGAGCAGAAATGAGCTGATACAAATAGGTGTGTAGCAGAATTCAAAAATGGGAAATAAAAAAATCTCACAACAACGTTTCTATTTGCTTTGCAGTTTTGTAGACATGAACTGAATTCATTTGAACAATGCTTAATATTAAACTTGCAGCTTCCGTGCTTATCTAACAATTTTGTTTGGCTAACAAAAACAATAACACCATTCCTGTTGGAATAGCTGTCAGCTTCTGTGTTTTCTGATGACATAGAAACTTCATGGCGAAGACCTCATACTCTTTGTCCTTTGGACCTCCCAGGGAACTTACTCTTTCCTTAAGTTTTTGACAGAGTATAAGTTGTATACTAGAATTAGCTTTCAAGTTTATTAGGACCCTTTAAAATCATAGAATAGCCCGGGTCGGAAGGGTCCTTGGAAGATCATCTGGTCCAACCATTTGTGGGAAATTGTGGGCCTAGATGAGATTATCTAGCACCCCATCCAATTGCATCTTGAAAACCTCCAGCAATGGGGACTCTACCACATCCCTGTGGTGGTTGCTCCAGTGAATGATTGTTATTGCTGTAAAAACCTTCTTTCTTATGTTGAGATGAAACTTGTTGTACCTGTTGTCCTTTGTATTCTCCATGTGGCTTCTTGCAAAGAGAGAGCCTCCGTCATTTTTGTAACTGCGCTTTAAATACCAGAATACTGTGATTAGTTCCCCTCTGAATCTTCTCTTCCCTAGGGAAAGAAGACAATGCCTTCAGTCTTTCCTCATGGGGCAGGTCCTCAAGCCCTTTGAACATCTTCATGGGCTTCCTTTGGACCCTCTCCAATCTGTCCGTGTCCTTCTTGAATGGTGGGGACCAGAACTGGACACAGTATTCCAGGAGGAGCACTGAGTAGTGGGAACTAGTTCATTCCTCGTTTTTGAGAGTTCTCGTGGCTGTGTACATTGAGCGCATTGAGGGCCAAACGGAATTTCATACACTGAAAGTTTTTAAAATTGTAGGGAATATACAGCTTAATATCTTATTTAGTAGTTCTTAAAATACATTCTCACTATTCTTGGAGACTCTTTTCCAACATTTTTCTGTGTATAGAATGATTAAGGAAGTTTTTCTTCAGATGATATTAATTTCCAGAGTATGGGCAAGGTTTAAAGTTGTAGGGAGCAAATAGTAAAATATAGAAGTCTTTGGTTCACAACAAGTCCTGAGCCAGCTCAGTGAAGACAACTCCTACTGAAGTCTGAAACCCATCATACCCTGTCGCAGAACGGGCTGCAAGATGAGAGCCCACTGTTATGTCAGGGTATATTGTAATTGTGGACAGCTTGCTTTGTTGATCAGCATAAGTCAAATAAGTGCAGTGTGCTGGTATGTATTTCTGTTATAAAGGTATTTTTGTTTTTAAATGTGGTGTGTTTTTCAGGTGTTCATTTGTAAAAGGAATTGTTTTGAATTGGCGACTTTAGAAAACTATAGAGTGAAAGTGTCTGTTTTTTGCAGAGTATATTCTGTCCTTAAGATAGTTTGAAAAAGCCACAAAAGTTATCGTGTGATATGCTTGCTTTTATTAGTTGGCACTGTAACTGGTGACACGATGTCATCTTCACACTTAAGTTGCATTTAATTGTGCAGGTATAATCCCCAGGGCAGAAATGTTTCTGGTATGGTAAAAACCATGAAATGTATCTCTAGCTTTTCATGTTGTTAAAATGCTGTTGAATTTTTCTTGCTGTCTGCTACATTTGGCATTTCAACAAAAATAATAAGTTTGTAAGAGTGCTTACCTCATCGAAATTCTTTTATTTTAGTCCTTAGAGCTGAGAAGATCTGAATCTACAGTAACTGAAGCATCCTGGGATTTTGTTTTTCCTTTGGCATATTGAGTCATATATATTAATTCTTCCTGCTTTTTTTCTTTTTTTTTCTTACAAGTCTTTTATCAAGCTTTGAATTTAATACATAAATCCATGTGGTGAAGTAAGCAGATAGATCAGAAAGCCAAATTACATGCACCGCTAGGGAGGAAACAAAACATCATTTGAATTTCTTAAGCTCATGAGGGACAGATCTTTGACATTACTCAAAGTATGCGTGGAACTAAGATAAGTCATGCTAGATAAAAATATTCTTGTCATCAGATTTTGGCATTTTATGTTCGGTATGTTCATGATTTTCAGTATGTGTAATTCCCCTTTCTATGTTGGATGGTCACATTCAAAAGTGTTGCAGTCAATGGCTTGATGACCAAGTGGCAACCAGTGACTAGTGGTGTTCCTCAGGGGTTGATGTTGGGACCAGTGCTGTTTAATGTCTTTGTTGGTGATATGGACAGTGGGATTGAGTGCACCCTCAGCAAGTTTGCTGATGACACCAAGCTGTGTGTCGTGGTCGACACGCTGGAGGGAAGGGATGCCATCCAGAGGGACCTGGATGAGAGGTGGGCCTATGCGAATGTTGTGAAGTTCAACGAGGCCAAGTACAAGGTCCTGCACCTGGGTCAGGGCAATCCCAAGCACAAATACAGGCTGGGCAGAGAATGGCTGGAGAGCAGCCCTGAGGAGAAGGACTTGGGGGTGTTGGTGGGTGAGAAGCTCAACATGAGCCATCAGTGTGCACTGCCAGCCCAGAGAGCCAGCCCCATCCTGGGCTGCATCAGGAGAAGTGTGGCCAGCAAGTGGAGGGAGGTGATTCTACCCCTCTGCTCTAGTAAGACCCCACCTGGAGCACTGTGTCCAACTGTGGGGCCCCCAGCATAAGAAGAACATGCACCTGTTATAGAGAGTCCAGAGGAGGGCCACGAAGATGATCAGAGGGCTGGAGCACCTCTGTTATGAAGACAGGCTGAGAGAGTTGGGGTTGTTCAGCCTGGAGAAGAGCCTTATAGCAGCCTTCCAGTAGCTAAAGGGGGCCTACAGGAGAGATGGGAGGGACTTTTTATGGGGGAGTGTAGGGATAGGATGAGGGGTAATGGTTTTAAAGTGAAAGTGGGTATATTTAGATTAGATATTAGGAAGAAATTTTTTACTGTGAGGGTGGTGAGACACTGGAACAGGTTGCGCACAGAAGTTGTGCATGCCCCATCCCTGGAGGTGTTCAAGGTGCAACGTGGTCTAGTGGAAGGTATCCCTGTCCATGGGGATGCTAGATGATCTTTAAGATTGGAACTAGATGATGTTTAAGGTCCCTTCCAACCCAAACCATTCTATGATTCTGTAATTTGCAGTATCAGTCTAATATTTTCATTCTTGAAATCTGAGCTTTCTAACAGCGAAAGAATTAGAAATCTGTCTGATAAATTAGTAAAGCTTCAGAACTACAACTCAAGACTTGAAATAAAATAAAATTAGCTTGAAAATAAGATTTCATGCCATATAGAGAAAAGGTTTTGTGCATACGTAATATGGCAGTCACCAGAGGGTAATGTTCATCTTTTTACAAACCTATTCACAGTTGTATGCTGTTTGGTCTGAAAAATGGGGCTGGGCTGTTGTGTCTGTGCTGCAATTTATTTTGTGTGGAGTGGTTGCAAGTAGTATGTAATTTTGCCTTTTTTTTCTAACTGCAATACATTGCTAGCTGGAAAAAACAGGATTTTGGTTGAAGCACCAGAAGAGATACTGGTGCTCAATTCATTTTGGTCAGCTTCCTAAGGAACATTCTGTGTATACTCAAAATAAATTGTGACTGCAGAACTCTTTTGATCATGCATCACTTTTTCCTTCAATGAAAGCCCATTTTGAAAAATTCCAGTCTGCTCCCAAAATGAAGATAACACTACCGCAGCAAATAGTGGTCTTTTATTTATATATAAAAAAATATTTTTTTCAAGAACAAAACTCTCTTTTCTTGACTGCATTGGTGAAACACATAGTACTGGCTAAAACAAATAACAGAAATACTTCTTGCACCATATTTTTAAGTCAGTGTGTGCTCTATTGTGATTTAAGAGTCCTGTGAAGAAGTCTTTAGTATTATTATGCCATACTAACAAGGGAAAAAAAAACACAAAAAAATACACATTTTTACACAAAGGCCTCAAACTTCTCTTTGTACCTCAGTAAGCTGTATAATGCAAGTTGGGTTTTTTTACATGTGAGCCAGTTTTCAGTAGGAATTTATGGGCTTGCCAGTAAAAAGTCCTATCAGTGCAGGCAACCTATAGGGAAGTATTTTAATTATGTTTATTTCCAATAAGCAGAGAGGGAGGTTCATAAATCTTTACATATCTTGTATTTTGATTTAAGGTCAGATCACCTGGTTCGGCTACGAAAGTCCTCGTAGTTTCTGGGACTACATTCGAGTAGCTTGTCGAAAAGTCTCTCACAATTGCATCTGCAGTATTGAGAACATGGAGAATGTCGGTTCTTCTAGAGCTAAGGTAGGGAAGAGAAAGGTCAAATTCACTTTTTTTATTACATTGTTTTGTGTAAAAATATAGCTGACATTTCTGTACCCAGAAGACGTATTACTAAGCTTGCCCCACAAAATTTTTCATTGTTTGAATTAATTATTTTTACACATATCTAGTGAACATTTACTTTTTTAAAAAATATATTTTTAAATCTGAATGTATTTCTTTTAAAATGTATGTTATTTAGTAGAATAAATCTCAAATTCTCTATTCAGTGAGTATGTTGTATTATAAAATGATTGCCTTCACATTTTCAAATGTACATAACGTACATAATTTTTTGAAAATGCAGTATATTGAGGGAAATGAAGTTCATGCGGGCATGCCTAACGAATACTATTTTGAAATTGTACAAATAATAGTATAGAATTTATGCACTCATAGAAAAGTTGTGATTAGCTCTTGAGTTTGTTGGCGTGATTGTGCAGGAAGCTTTTAATAGATTTATTTGCTAATAAAGCCCCATAGTTTTAAAGCATCCATATAGAAATGACGTCACGATCTCTGATTGTAGGTATGATGGAAACGCTAAGAAAGTAACAATTTCATGTGTTTATGTGCATGTAAACTGAGTAAGAATAAGCTTTCAACTGACCTATCGCTAAATCTTAATAATGCAACAACCAACATCTGTAAACCAACATATAAAAAAAAATGCTGTTGGACGGAGTTTGCAAGTTCTTTTTACTATATTAGAATGCTTTTCAATAGTTTATACTCCTGTGTAAAGCAGCCTTGATTGATAACTGAGAACCTTCTGACTTGAAGGTTCTATGACTTGTGCATAAAAGGATGCACAAATTAATGTTCTTAATCCTTTTTATTCTTAAATGAGCTGAAATCATTTGTTGGAAGAAGTATCCAAACTGTGTCCGATGTCTATTCCAAAAATCCTGTAGCTCCTGATTTTTCTTATACTCTGGATTATTCACAGTTGGTGTCATTGGTCAGGTGCAAATAATTTGCTGTAACAGACAAAATCTTAGTAGTTTTTTTTTCAGAGGCATGACTGTGTGGTTAGTACAATTTAAATTACAGGTATTTATGCGACCACGGTTTTCTTCAATAAAAGATGATGCTTAGGTCAAGCAGCAACATGAAAGTAGTAGATCTTTGAGCAGCCATTCGGATGATCCATATTATTGCAGAACAGCCTATTTGCTATGTCTACTGTTGCCCCTTTCATCTTTTGTTTTGACTCGGTTTTTGACTGAAGACTCAGTTTTGAATTTTATATAGTAAACATATCTTTAATTTGTGTGGAAACTTTAAAACACTTGATATGCTAGGGCAAAATGTTATTGATTGGTTTTCCTATCCAGAGTATTACATGCTCTTCCTAGCTCCCAACCTACTGGAGTAGCAGACTGATAATTTATCGTGCAGCTTTTCTTCTTGCTTATGTTGAGATCTGGAAGTTCAGATCATTTGGAGAACTTATTTCCAAATACTTTCTGGAGAAACTCATGTTCTGTAATCTGATGATTGTGTTGCTTATATTCAAGATTTATTTTAAAGGTATTTCTGAATGCCAACATTTTAATAGATATGAATATATAAATTCAGTAGATAATAAGATGCAAAGCTGTTTTCTGAAATGCTCTTTTAAATAAATTAAAATTTTCTTTTACTTGGTGGAAAACTCCATGCCAAATAGTAAATAAGCTAATTTGTGCAATGAGTGTGGAGAGTGGTGGTGAATTTTTAAAGGTGCTTGTGGGAGCATTTTTGTATGTCTTTATCTGAGAAGGTTGGAGGCATGTCTACATAAACACCGGTGGTATGCATCAGTTTTACTGGTGGTCCAGATGGGGGTCTGCTTGAGTCCGGAGGCTCTTAGTAAGGGTTTGCCTGTGCTAGTTACCCCTGCTTTCGCTGGAGCTGCACAGGCTTTAGTTATTAGCTAAGCAGCAGCATCAGGGTTGGACTGTTTTGTTTATGTTCTAAAAAACAGCAACATAAAGGCAGCTATCCAGATAAACATCCTTTTAATTTTAGTTCACTCCGTGTTAAAGTTTTTGCTGTGTTGGTATTTATAAAAGCAATTTTTTTTTTATTTTTTTTTGTTGTTGTTATTTAGCATCTGCCTATCTTATTATAAATTTAGTTTGAGCTAGGTCTATATAAATCAAAAGTAGAATTATAATCTACTACAGATGTTTTTGGTAGAGTGTCTGTAGTGATATTCAACTAGATGTCAATAAGCACCAAATATATTCAGCAGAAAGTTGTCTTACTACTTACATAACTATTTGTAAGTTTATGGGGGTTACAAGAAATGTTCCTGGTGTTCTCAGGCTGACACTCATAACTATGTAGCCATTTGAAACCTGTCTTTCTTGTAAACTACAGTCCTGTGCCCTAGACCTGTAAACACAGTGCAACATATATTCCTAAAGGTAGTTTTTTAAGCTATTGCTATTGTTTATAGAACTGTGTGGATGAAGTTTTGCATTTGAACTACAAGTTTTAGACCTCTTAGATTTGATTTCATTCCGGTATGTTATGTGCACCTTCTGTAATGATGCCCTTACAGAGGGGAGAAAAGAATTTATGCAAATTACATAATAAAAATATGTAACTGAGTTATAATTTTTTTTTCATTGATCCCACAAACATTTGAATTGAATGCAGAGAATTAGGTTTTACTTAAATCACCTTGAGGGTAGGTTACTGCTGCTTTAAAGTGGAACAGATTGGATGCTTCCAACTCCTTTGTCTTTGAAATGAAAAGTGTTCTACCCTGATCTGCTACCATTTATGTACATGAAATTTTTAAAAGGCTGGAGAAAACTTCCCCTCCCCCCTCTCTTCAAATTTTGGAGAGCTCTATTTCACACTAAAGTTTATTTGTAAGCATGTGTTTTCTATTCTTATTATTACTACAATGAAGTACATCCTAGCAACAATTTCTGTTTAGAGGTAGTTCTGTTAATCAGTTGATTTTACCCAGGTAAATCAACTGTATTCATTTTCAGATGTAAAATTAAGTGTTTCATTCTATAATACTTAAATAATCGATGTCTGTTTTTTCTTGCAGGGTCGAGCCTGGATCAGAGTAGCACTTATGGAAAAGCATTTGTCTGAATATATTTCCACAGCTCTGAGAGACTTCAAAACAACCAGGTCTCTAAAACTTTTATTTTTGCAATATTTTACCAAATGTTGCTTAAGTGAGGGACTTAGGTTTGAAAGTGAATGGTCCACTTGATTCGTATAGGAGAAGGTATCACTAGTAAAAGCTGTAACCTACCAAAAGCTCTCTGGAGTTGGTATCGATTGGATTTCAGCATGGGTGAAGCTGCAAAATTGAAAATCCCTTTGTGATTTTAAAAATCTAGAAATAAGTCTGGAATTCTTAACAGGTCAATAGAGAAGAAAACCTCTCCAAAGAAGGGACTAATTCTGAAATTGTAGCATGATAAGAGTAGAGAAATGTATTGTTCTTTTCAAAATTAGGTATGGTTGACAGAAAACTCTAGAGACTCCATAAAAAATAATTTTTATTGGAACTTTTCTTGAAGAAGAAAGGAAAAGAATTCCAGGAAACTTTTGAGAAATATAGAATTAGTAATTGGGCATAGCTAGGATTCTTGGTGCAGTATGAAAAATGTGTAATAAATTTTTGTTGTACCTCCTAATGGTAAAAGGTGTTGTGGACAAGAATATGCTTTGTGATTAAAAAAATACTCTGGCAATTTTAACCTAGTTCTAAATAATGTGATTGTTCTATGACGGTTTATCCTGTAACAAGTGTGTTTTGTAGATTTACGATGAAGTCATCTAAATATGAGTGAGTCTGTAACACATTGTGGTACTTTATGTTAAACTCTAAAAGTTTTAGACATACTGAGTGGACTATTTAAACAGTAAGAATTTTCTCTGTAAGGACTTCTGTTTGTTTAGAATATTAATTCTGTTTGTAATACCATTTGTCCACATATCTCCATATATTTTGCCAATATTAAGGTGACTTTGAAACACATCTAGGTCAATGTCCCATTTTATTGACGTTTCCAGACCTGTCGTCTTTATTTTATCCAGATTTGCTTGCATTTACAGTAGACAAGAAGCTCATAAAAGAAAGATTTCTGGAAAAGATTTGCTCATGGTGTCTCAAACTGAAAAGTCAGTTGGGTTTTTGAAGGGGAGATGGGGAGGAAGAGGAGAGTCACAAACTACGTAGTTAAGTAGTACATTCTTTGTGCCTGTTGGGTACTGCGGTTTGTTTCTAGTGGATAACAGTCATATTATTTTATTAGCAGTTTCAGGTTAATTTATTTGAACATGTTAATGTTTCATATATTTGAATGTTCTTTGAGGGGTATAGCTTTTGGAAACAACCTCTCTTGCATTCCAAATATTGTAAGCGCAAAATGTTTTTTGAAGTAATGTTTAAATACATCTAATGGAAATAATAGTTACAGTTTCAGATCTTGGTAGTGTAGATTTCAAATCCACTAGCTATAATGGACACGTTCTCTTTTCTTGTGTGGGATTTTGGATACCTAGTAAGTGGCCTGAACTTTTTGGTGATGCTTTGCACCACTTATTTAGCACTTTAAATTATGTCTTGTGCTATGTATATTCAATAACTATTTTCATCAACTCTAAATATCATATGTTACACATGTGTAAATGTAGAATATGAGATTTATCTATCAAACTGCCAGCTCTTTTTAAACCTTGCTGTTGTGTTCAGGTGCCGGATCTTAGGACTAGACCCTTAATGAAGCAGCACGTTATTAGTGCTTCATCTGCGTACGACGCTTGGAAGGGGCTTGGATTAAGCATGAGGACACAATTATTTTTCTAACAAATTGGTCAGCACAGACTCTTAAGTTAAAGCAGACTGTTCCGCTGTGAGATGTCAACTGTGTAATACTGAAAGAATATTTGTAGGTTTTCCAAAAGGGCTGTTGTTTTGGCTGGGTTACTGTAGCTGCTTTAAGGGACTTCCACTGTCAGACTGACACCTCTGTCTCACTGTGACAAGTATGTCCTCTCTTTTTTGTGTGATTACTTCCTAGGTGCCATTTTACAAGATAAACTGAACAGAGTAGGAATTGGTACTTGGCAGTGATTTTTACAAATGCCAGTGAAACGGTTTGTAATCAGCTTGTACTGGGAGCATTGCTGTTAGCTCACAAATAAGAGTAACTGTAGTGAATCCGACTCTAAAGTCCATCTAGCTCAGTATTCTGTCTCAACCGGTGGCCAGTAGAGCCTTCTGGTTACCTTCCTGAAGTCAGAGGGTGGAGAGCTGAGTCTGTACATCGTAGCCTTGGTGTTAGGACTATCTCTGTTCTCCCAGAGGAAGTCTTCCAGATTTCTTGCTTCCACTGAGAACTTCCAAGGTCTTGGGCAACTTGTTTCCTTACGGCAAATGGATGTCTGCTATGAAACTGCAAAAGCGGGACTTCTGACGGTGTGTATTGTGACACAGTTCAGTCTTTGGAGCTGAGCCCCAAAATGTGTCTTTTCTGGACATTTGCCATGCAGCCAACTTGAGCTCTCACTGAGCCATCCCAGTGCTTTCGAGCAGTTTTTAAAACAGATGGAGCTTTTGGTAGGGCAGAGTTGCTGGTATTTGTCTGAAAGATAGGTTGGAATGGATAGGTGGACTGTGCATCTCAGTTTCTGGTAAGTGGCCTTTCAACCTTGCCTGTGGTACTGAACAGCTCCTGTTCCCTTCTTTCCACGTGTAACGCTCAGGTGAATTCTGGTGACCTTTTTGCCTCTGCTGCTGCCAAGACTCCTTTGACACAGAAATTAAAAGTTTTGTGCTACTTTGCTAAACACACCAAATGTTTTTCTCAAGGCTGTGCATGGCCCTGGTGGGTCCTTTTCACCTGACCTGTGCTTGGAATGTTTCTTCACTGGTAGCTGGGAGGAGAAAATTAGAATAAACAGGAGAGAATGGGGAGGTGGTGAGGGAATACAGATTTTAAAATTGTTGCTTTATTGGTCACTGTTCTCAAGCAATCTTCACAAGTCTGCATATAGCAGGGTATGTGAAGTGTACTTTGAGATCAAGCCATGGAATTCTAAAACTTTGGCCAGTAGGTGTTTTACAATTAAAAATTGATGCTAAGAAAGCACTCCCTCAAATAATGAAAATTTTAAATCTTGGAATAACTGGATGCAGTGTGCATCTTCCCAGTATCAGTATTTTGAGAAAGAGTATGCTACCCAGAAAACAGCTGATTTGTGAAAATATATTTTTTTTTAATGTAATTAACTACAAAGAATGAAGACTGAATGTTGAACTTTAAAAGAGCCTGCAAGTGCAATTGTGAGAGACAATTTCTTTTTTTTCATGCTATGGAATAATAACTTTTTTTTATGTACGTGACACAAATTCTTCCTTTCAGCAATAAAGTATAAAATATCTTAATTTTCTTTGCGTTTTGTCCATCCTGTTTTACTATTTCTTAATGCCAAAAATTGTAAATTCTTTTTGCTTCTGTCTAAATTCTTATGTTCTCAAAGATTGTGGGGTTTTATGTTGTGCATTCTATTGGTTTGCTTTATTTGAAATGAAATATGAATGCCCCTGGGGTTCACCTGAGAGATTTTTATTTAAACTGGATTTCTTCCGTTTTCTGTTAACGATTAAAACATTACAATTATTTGAGAGAAAATGGTATTAACTGAACTAATTTATTTTCTATTGAAGGAGATTTTATGAAGATGGAGCAATTGTTCTTGGCGAAGAAGCAAATATGCTTGCTGGTATGCTGTTGGGACTCAATGCAATTGATTTCAGGTATTATATTTGCATGCTTCATAACAAAATGCTCAGGGAAAGTACTTATATCAATGTGTTATGGAAAACATTGTTAGATTCTCTTTGTTAGACTCTCTGGTTGGAAAGACAAAACTGGGGGGGGAGGCAAGATGGGGGGAGAGAGAGATCTTGAATGGCTCTTCTAGATAAAGTTTGCCATAGTTTATATAGCTGCATGATGACACAATCTTTCTTTCAGGTATCAAAATCCTGAAAGCAATCAGAAGTATAATTGCAGAAGGTATATCAAACCTATTAAGTGAAGCTTAAAGACAATTGAATCTTTTAAAGTGATTTTTAAACTGTAAGGAAAACTGTGATTAAATGCATGGTTATGCCCTGGTACTCAACGACAGCGTTGTAACTGCGTGTGTAGAAGGTATAGGTATCTTTAACTTTAGCACTTCTAGCTTTTAAAAGCTTAACCTACAAATGACCGTTTAATAGTAATTTGTGTTATAATTAACTGCAGCCAAACTGCAAAGTATCATCAGATTACATGAATTTACCTTTGCAATCTCTAGCTAAGCTTTTGTGTGCCTTGTTATATGATTAATTCTGTGGTTTGGGGTGGTGGAAGTGCAAATGCCCTAGATAACATGAAAAACATCTTGGTGATGTATGAACATCACCAAGGTATAAAGGCTAGAGTGCCTGTAAAAAGATCACACCTGGCTGGTGCAAGGCTCATATTAATAATATTAATAATAATTATTAATTGTTAATATAATTAATATATTAATATTGTTAATATAATTAATAATATGTCTGTCTGGGCCCCCTTTGCCCCGTGCAGAGCCATTGGGGAAGGAGCTGGTTACACAGCGTAGGGAAAAGGAGAGTGATAATGCTTTTCTCCAGGCTCCTGGCAGTACACAGTTAATATTTACCCTGCAGCAACATTAATGCTCGTCACAAACCATTTTAGGAGATAAACTAGCAGAAAACACCACGTAGTCTCCCTGGATGCACTGAGTAATTGTTGCCAAAAGGCCTTTTGAGATTTACTGCTGCTTATGTACCCTCAGACCAGAGTCAGATAAGTGCCAATGCCACTGTAAGGAGGGGAAAGGAAATGTCCAGTTGGGGGAAAAAAAAAAACCAACAAAAAAAAAACAGAGAGGGAGATGTTGAAAATGCAGAATAGCTTCTTTTGCCAGCAGTTAGTCACAGTCATTAGATTGGCTTCACTGCATCCTCAGCATAAGTTCAGGGGGGACAGCAGTGTGCTGCCGAACGATAAGAGAGGCAGCCTTCTGTACAGCAAATTCAAATCTTACCAGATTTTATTAGTTTAAGCTTTATACTATGCAAAATGAATGCAGAAGCAGTTTAGCAGTATATTTGGAAGGACTATAGCTATACATCAATAAGAAACATAGCAAGAGTAGGTCTGCAATATGTAAATCCTCCCATAAATAACCATCAAGTGACTGTATTTCTCTCATATAAGCATCAGTGATACATACTACCAGTGTGAGAGCTTAGTTGTATGAGCGTACTTGTTCTTCCTTTGTCCTCTGATTTCTAATATAAACATATTTATAGGCATCTGTTAATAATATTCAGAGTAATGATTGGTTCTCGTTGGAGGCATTCAAGGTTTTGTCAATGCAACTTTTAAGATCCTAGAAATTTTCTGGCCAAAGTAGGAACATAGTGCTATAGGAGCATTTTTATTGTGCCACATATAGTCCATAGTATTGTGGTTTGAGTATCTAAGAAGCTGTAGCTATTCTTTGCATGTTATATTTGAGTGGGTTTTTTTCCATTTGAGTCTCTAGTAAACATTCACTGGCTTATCTATGTGGAAGTGTAAATAAGACTTTGGGGTGAAGATCAGGGAACCGAGGTGAAAACAGAATCTAAATATTTTTTTCCCCTCGTGCAGCAATGTGGAATTGTGTATTTTGTTGTTTGCTTTTCTTTTCTTAGGGGAAAAAAAAAACCTTCAGATTTACTTCTCAAATATCACTTAAGTGACTGCATTGTCAAAAATGGCACTTTGCAATTAAGGTAGCAAAAGCTGTGTCTTAGTCGAATGTGTTTTTTGGATGACAGAGGTAGGAGGAATGAGGAATGTGAGCCCTGTAGAGGCAAGGCTTTAATTTCGTCGCTTCTGTGATAATTAAACATGATTCGAATACAGTCTTTTATGTACCATACAAAAGGAATACAGTGTAGATCAGAGCTTTATAAAGCTACAACCATTTAAGAACGTTTTTTGAAAGCTTAATTAGTGTTCCTCATCTTCCTGCAGCCCAACACCAGTACGTGTCTGAAAGGAGAAAGACTGAAATATTTTTGAGAACTGATTTTTGACTTAAAGTTAGTAGGATGATTACATAAGCACTCCACAAAAACTGTAATGAGCTTAGATACTGAAGATTCCAAGTTCATCCATAGCTCTTCTGTTGCTCTTGCTTCAGCTGACTTTCCTTTTCTTGTTATTCCCTTGTGATCCATCTGTATTTTCAGAATAAAAGTGACTATTTAAAAATTCGGGTTTATACCACTTGCCCTAATCTATTCCCTGATTATGTGAAATCCCTGTTTGTTCTGGTTTTCATTATCCTATAATATGCTCAGTGACTCTCATTTAATATTAAACAGTCTAGCTCAGCTGAGTAGGATTTCACTGTATAATGCTTTATTTCATTGTTTAGGCCTTTCTTATTAACAAAAAATTAAGAAAAATCAAATTTCACATTGGTAAAATTCAACTGTCACTGTCATTTAATTTTATTGTTATAATCTTATTATTGTTTTTCTGTTTTATCAGTTTTTGTCTCAAGGGTGAGGGATTGGATGGCAGCTTTCCAGCTGTCATAGATTATACACCGTACTTGAAGTTCACTCAAAGGTACTTTTTATCTTTATGCTACTGTTTTTCTTTTATTTCACGGGCAAAATTTTACTTCATACTGGGCCTCTTACTTTCCATTTCACATTCAAAATAATCTCCATATCTAAACACAAACCTGTACACTCAGCTACCTTGCTCTTTCAGACTGGTAGAATTACTACATAACTCATCAGAATGAGTCATGCTAACTTTGTTTACTTGGATTAGAATCATAGTTCAGCAATAAACCATTTTTTTATTTGCTTTGAAGATCACCAGACCAAGTTGTCCTTTTCTGTGTGGCCATAAATTTAAAAGTAGTTATTTTGTAAATAAAAAGTATATATGCCCTTGTAAATTTTAAGATACGACAGATGAGCAGTATGCAGTATGAGCAGTTAGCACACAGTAGAAAATCATGGGCAGTTGCTTATATAGTTTCACCTTCCAGCTACATTTTGGTCTTCTTATCAGCCATATGATTAATAATAAAAAGAATGATCACTGTCAAACGGATCAGATAGCAATTTGGAATCTCCAAAAAGCATGGAAATTAATGGCATGTGTTCTATTGTTAGGTTTGACAAAATGAAGAAAGTAGTTGAAAGTTAGGAGCAGTCTTGAAGACCTAACAGGAAAGATCCTAGTTACTCTCTTGAAATTCTTATTAGCTTACATGTTAATGGCAAATTGCATAGTTCAGTTAAAGGATAATTTGCATCACGGCAGGATCATGGGCTTGCAGGAATCACTACTTAAAAAAAACTAGGAAATGCTGTTAATGTAATGGAAAGCATAGCTGTAAGGAAAAATATCAAAAGGGTATTGAGATAAATTAAAATTCTTGTCTTTGAGATAGACTGTAGAATCATAGAATGGTTCGAGTTGGAAGGGATGTTAAAGATTATCTGGTTCTGGTTCCCCCTGCCCTGGGCAGGGACACCTCCCACCAGACCACGCTGCTCAAAGCCCCATCCAGCCTGGCCTTGAACCCCTCCAGGGATGGGGCAGCCACAACTTCTCTGGGCAACCTGGGCCAGTGTCTCACCACCCTCACAGGGAGGAATTTCTTCCTAATATCTAATCTTAATCTCCCCTCTTTCAGTTTAAAACCATTACACCTCATCCTATCATTGCACTCCCTGATAAAGAGTCCCTCCCTAGCTCTCCTGTAGCCCCTTCAGGTCTGAATTCTTTGGCATATGTTGATTCTGGATGGTACAGAGATAATTTAACAATAAATCTCCATACTATGTAGGGAGATACGTTCTGTGAAATAGCAGGCACGTGGTCTTCGCTATAACCATAATGAGACATTCTTAAGGTTATCACGATTTAATATAATGAGAATTACTTTTTAATTTTTTTGCGTTTTTAGAACCAAATACAATTTATTTTCAAATACTACTCTTTGCCCTGAATTTGTGAAGGAAAGATTAAGTCACCGTTTCCTTAAACAGCATATTGTAATAAATCAGCCCTTTGAATTCCAGGAGAGTATCCCACATGCAGTTGTCTGACTTACCTACTTACCTTACCCTGACTTACCTCACCTGACAACTTCACTGACATCACATACAAATAAAAGCTTGAAATATAAGTTGTATTTGGTGAGCTATCATATCCCAACTTTTTGATTCTTTTTGGTTTACAGAGCTTTAGATATGTTTAAAAACTCTAGTGTTTTAGTTTCAGGGGAATTCCGTTTTAACAAACACTTGGCTAATAAATATGATCCTTCAGTTCTGACAGCATCAGCAGTGATGAAGAAGAGCTAAGAACGCTGGGCAGTAGTGGCAGTGAAGGCAGCACTCCAGAGAACATTGGTCCTCCTTTCATCACGGATGAAAACAGTTGGTACAACAAATGCAAAAGGGTAGAACAGAAGTACCGGCTTGCATTGGAACAGAAGGTAAATTATTAGGTTGGGGGGGGGTGGGAGGTGGAGCCAAAGCTTGTCACCAGCCAACTAGTGACATATCCATTTAAGTAAAGACAGAAAAATATATTAAATATTATTTAACTTCATGTAAATGGTCTTAAATGTTATGATTCTCAGAGTATCTAAGTGTTTTTGCTCATTGGTTTGACGGAAAAGAGGTTTGGGGAGAGGGGGAAGAGAATAATAATAATTCAGAGATCAGATTTCACAATATCTAATGGAGAAGTTTTGGCTCCTTTTTCCAATCTCAGAGTTACAGGCAGTGTATCTCTTAGACTGTTAGGTTGTGAGCTTGAAGTGAACGTGACTGTCCATGTGATATTTTTTTTATTATTATTATTTTTCCCCCTTCCTTAGAGGCCATAGAATTTTATTGATGGAGGTAGACTGCCAGTTGAAGGCTTTTATAGTGGTAGTGATCTTATGTTTAACATTTAGTCTTACAGTCAACAAAAATAATCAGCAAAGCAATAATCTAGGAATGAAAAGCAGAACTATCTTCTTGGTGATACTGAGATGGGTTCTTAGAAAATAGACAGTTTTAAGACCTGTTTCAAGCTAGAATGGGAAAGAAGGGGAAAAAAGGTGTGTTTGTATTTGATTTTAATAATATAGATGGCATATCGAATGTTATTATAGAAGCCAAAGGTAGGTTCTTCCTCTTCAATCCAAAATACTGTATGTCCAAACTTCTTAGTATTTTAGTATTTTTAAAAGCAAAGTGCTAGTCATTTTTTTATAACAGCGTATTACAGCTACAGAGACAACAATGTCTAAGAATGGTTGTTGGCATGGTTTTTGGCCTGAGCCAATGAGCATTCTCCCAGATTATTGCAGCTCATAGAATCATAGAATTGTCTATGTTGGAAGGGACCTTTCAGATCATCTAGTCCAACCATCAACCTAACTCTGACAAAACCCATCACTAAACCATATCTCTAAGCACTATGTCTACCTGTCTTTTACCATCTCACCATCCTGCCAGGGATGGTGACTCCACCGCTTCCCTGGGCAGCCCATTCCAAGGCTTAATAACCCTTTCCGTGGAAAAATTTTCCTTAATATCCAATCTGAACCTCCCCTGGCACAACTTGAGGCCATCTCCTGTTGTCCCATGGCCTGTTCCTTGGGAGAAGAGACCGACCCCCCCTGGCTACACCCTCCTTTCAGGGAGTTGGAGAGAGCGAGAAGGTCTCCCCTCAGCCTCCTTTTCTCCAGGCTAAACACCCCCAGCTCCCTCAGCCTCTCCTCATAAGGCTTATTCTCCAGACCCCTCTCCAGCTTTGTTAGAGCTCCTTTCCTGACTATTTCTCTCCTTCCATTTTTGGAACCTTTATGGTGGCAGTAAGTTGCAGCAACAACCAAGTTGCACACAGTGCAGTAGGTACCAGTTAATCAGAGGCAGTGTTTCCTTTCAAACAAAGAGGCTGTTCCTGACATTCTGTGTGTTTGTGACAAGGAGACCAAGTTGAAAATAATGTATTTTTAGTAACTCATATATACAGTCTGACAGATATTTTTTTTTTTTTTCTCTGTTGTCATTCACTTTGCTCAAACAATTATAATTCTTTTTGTGCCTCCTAAGTAAGTATGTGCAGTCATTAATAGCACAGGTGAAAGTACTTTACCAGGGTCACAGTATGACAAGTGATTAGATTTCAGCTAAGATAAAGGTATTCATGTCTTCTGAGTTATTTAAATAATAGGATAGGGTCCGGTATTGTTTTAGCAAGGTAAATCCTAGCATTGCTTAATTGGATTAACAGTGCTATGCTGTTTTAGACCTAGAATCCTTGGTTATCCTACTATTCTATCTTGGATACTTGCCTAAAGTAGATGTGAAAGGAAGAATAAAAACAAAGCAAACATGTATGCACTGTTTCCTCTAATACTTTCTTGGCCAACACCTACCAGCTCAAGGACTCCTTTGAGGACTTCGTCTCTTTAGTAACCTGTGAAGGATCTCTCTTCCAAATACTTGTCAAATATCCCCTTGACCCCATGTAAATTTTTAGCATCCAAATAATTTTTTTGGCAAAGCATATCTGCCCATCTGTTGTGTGAAAAGCCACCTCCTTTTCTGTCTTTTGAATCTGACTCCTACCAGCTTCATTTTGTGGTGCCTAGCTCTTGTATTTTAAAAAAATGATGAGCAGTTGCTTCCTTCCTGCCTTCTCCAGGCCACTCTGGAAATATGATGAGCGTATCTTTTCCAAGTTGTCTCTTGTCCAGATTAATGAGTCACAGTTTGTTACCTATGTGGAAGTTATCTCTTCCCTATTTTTGAATGGTGTAAACTCTTCACTTTTGTGTAGTGAAGTCCTAAATGCTTTGTGTACTGTTTATACTGAAGTTCTATATAGAATCATAGAATCGTCTAGGTTGGAAGAGACCCTTGGGATCATTGAGTCCAACCATCTACCCTACTCTACAAAGTCCTCCCCTACACCATATCCCTCAGCACCACATCTAATCGTCTCTTAAACACATCCAGGGATGGGGACTCAACCCCCTCCCTGGGCAGCCTATTCCAATGCCCGACCACTCTTTCCGTGAAGAATTCTTTCCTAATGTTCAGTCTAAACCTACCCTGTTGGAGCTTGAAGCCATTCCCTCTCTTTCTGTCATTAATTACCTGTGAGAAGAGACCAGCACCAACCTCTCTGCAGTATGCTTTCACTGGTGGGATGATGCATCTCCATGTCATTATAGGCAGAGGCATTTACTGTTCATAGTATTCTCTTTCTGATACTGATGCTTCATATTTAAAATATTTTTTTTAAATGTTTGTTTGATGTTTCTGGGAGGAAGGAAATTTGTATATGCCCTAATGCATCGGTTAGTACTTTCAAAGCACTACTTTGAGCTCCAAGGAGCACCTTATCAGTCAAGGTAACTAACTTTTGACAGGGGAGAACTAGGCATACTGAAAAGCTTGGAACTTATACCAAGGCTAAAATAAATTCCTATGTAATACTATATGTAATCACAGAATCACAGAATAGTTGTGGTCAGATGGCACCTCTGGAGATCTGCCCAACAGATGGGCAGTCCCACTCCCCTGCTCAAAAATAGGTATACTAGAGCAGGTTGCTCGGGGTCTTGTTCAGTCAGGCTGTGAATGTCTCAAGGATGCAGAAGACTCAGACTGTCTGGACAACCCGTTCCAGTGTCCATTTAAAAATAAGTAAAAATTTTTTAAACTGGTGGGTTGACCTTGGCTGGATGCCAGGTGTCCACCAAGCCATTCTATCACTCTCCTCTCTTTTACTCAACAGAACTATGCCTGTTCTGTGTCTGTGAAAACTACCTTTTTAGTTTTTGTTTTGTTTTGTTTTTTAAGTGGGCATTGTCTGAAATAAAAGTTCTTGAAACCAGAAGCAGTTTAGAGAGCAGATACCGCTTTATTTGACATTGGGTGCTAGGTGGAAATCCACAAATCTAGCACACCTTACTGTGGACATTCACCCATTATTTATACATAAATGATTCTAATAATTCTGCCTACCTAATAAATAACTCCACCTAGCCTAACACATTCATTAGGATGACTGAATAGCCCTTTTGCACATGCTTATTAAATTTTGCAGTGTTGGGAACACACTTCTGTGCAGGCCTGAGTTCCTCAGTGGTCATTTGGGCAAGGATACCCTGCCTCACATTATCCTTTTAAGGTATTGAGTCATCTCAGGACAGTCAAAGTTTACAGTAAGTTTGCCAACTTCTTGAGGGTGCTAAGGGTGTTCCTGGAAGCCAGGAACAGGCCACAGCTCTGTTCTAATTGGTATAGGAGTACTTTGAAATATGAGAGAACCTTGAAGTGGTTAACTGCTTCTTGTTGTCCCATCCTTATCATTATCAGCTCAGTGACCAACTATTTTCTCACACAGTAAGAAGCTCAGTAATTAACTATTTTCTCNCTCAGTGACCAACTATTTTCTCACACAGTAAGAAGCTCAGTAATTAACTATTTTCTCACACAGTAAGAAGGTTAGGAGGAAGCAAACAACATTTTAGTAGCACATTGTTATAACTAAAGCAGAGATCTGTCTTTGGTGACATGGCACCTATGAAAGAGTTACACATTTTTCCACAGGCTTCAAAGAATGTGCAAAGTTTTATGCAGTAGAGACTTACTGTATATGGCTTTTTCTACCAATGAATAAGAAGTTACTGGCATCTGACGTGTAGGGACTCTGCTTGAAGAAAAAGAAGTATCTCCTTGGTATTGTAACCAGATGTGTAATTTGTTAACATACTTTGTGACCAGCCTGCTGTCACAGCTGCTGTTAGATACTCACAGTGTGGATTTTTGTATATGACTAAGTAGCTGGAGTGTAATTAGGACTGCCCCATGTGTTTTATAGTGTCAGCTGGGAAAGCAATTACATAAATGTACGTGCACGTTCCAGCTGCACAGATCCAATGTTACTATAAGAAGTTACCTTCACCAGTTGTCCTACCTTATGCTTTACTGGAAAGAATATTTATTTCAATAGCTTTCTTCTTTGCCATTTTAATGTGTGATGTGGTATTGCAGCTTTCAAAGAAACTTTAAAATAGTGTTGGATGTTTTTTTATAATTCTGGATTACTGTCATTAACAATACAGATCCATATAGACTCATTCTACTCTTGTCCTTCTTAGACGATTTCTAACATCCTGCATCTGTCAAGTTGTAGACTTCAGATCTTTTTCTTATTCTGGTGACTGTTACATGTTGTTTTCAAAAAATGAATGAGTGATTCCTGCTGGTAGCATTCCTGTCCAGTTGTTTCATCCATTGTTCTGTACCACCACAGGAATATATATAAGTACATAATTTTCTTGGTACCTATTTGGAAGCGTCATGCTAATCTTAAATCAATTTACCAGTCTGTTTAAAAATAAAATAAAAAAAGCCCTACAGCAAAACCAAAGTAGAACTGTATACATCTTAAACCAGAAAAATGTGAACATACATAATGAAAATTTTTTTTTGATAGTGTGTTCTTTAACACTTATTTTTCCAGGGTTACCTTGAAGAATTGGTACGACTCAGAGAAAACCAGCTGTCTGAATCTGTCTCACAGAATAAACTACTGCTACAAAGAATTGAAGATATGGATCTAGCCCATAAAATGGAGAAGGAACAGCTTGAATATATCATTGTGGAACTGCAAGACCAGTTGTAAGTTAGTATGATGGAGAAATGTTGCTTGAGCGATATCACTTAATTTATTTAACTATTAGGTACAAAGAACTTCTGGTCCTGTGGAAATGAGTCAAACTTCTTAAAGAAACTGATGTATTTTTAGCTTTCTTTTTTTTTTCTGACAAGTCTTATATTCAGAAATGGCTCCCCTGAAAACGAGAAGTGTAAGACGGAATAAGTCTGATCTTTTATTGGATTTTTTTAGGTCTGAAATAGCTTACAGTAAACTTGTGTAAATTTTTAACACATTTTTATAAAATGTTCTTTATATTTTATTACTCCCAGCTTTAAGGCTACCCTTAAAAAAAAAAAAAAGTATATTGGAAGCAGCTTCCTTTTGAACACTGTTTTTCAACTGTTAGGCAAGAGAGGATGAAGAGATATTTATTTACTTTGCATAGATTATATTTTATTTGTACTGGGCTCAGACAATAGAATTTCATCTCCTAGTCCTGAAAATGTTCAAACTGATGAAATAGTCTGCTCCTCACTCTTTCTTCAGCACAAGGCAAAATGCTAAAACAGCAGCTTTAAGGGTCAATTTTTTAATAGAATATGTGACTCCTAAGATGATAAATGAGGTAGTTTACCCTCCCAGCCCTGTTTGTTGGGGGGAGAGGTGTCTCTTTTGCCAAGACACTCTCTGGTAACGTTTAGAGACCCAGACAGATGGCAGACTTGCTGTGCTGATCAATTGCCACAAGACTGCTACAGTATGCGTCTGAAGTAATTGTATGTTCCATTCTGTTCATAACAAATACAAGATAAAATCTTTTACCTTATATCTGGAGCAATCTGTCTGTGTCTGAACCCTGAGGTGAAATGGAAGTCACCTGTGGCCTTTGAAACAATCCAGGATGAAATGAATATACAGATGGGTTTGGGGTACTTTGGTTCCCTTTGCCTAATGTCTCACCGAGACACCACCCAGAAGGGTCTTTTCTATGCAGTAGAAGGTACTTCTAGCTTGTAAACAAAGCTTGGGGTTTGCGGGGTGTGTGTGTTTGCTTTTGGTTTAGTTTGTTCTGGTTTGTTTTCTTTCCTTTCCCTCTCTGGTCTGTGGTAGATCGTTTTATTGCCAGTGCTCGAATGGATTTTATGAGTATCCTCAGGAATACAGCATTTACATTTTATTTATGCCGATTTCAGAGTTGAGGAAGAAAAAAGATGCTTTTCTGAGTCTTTGAAATTTTTTTCTTTTTCTGATTTGCCTGTAAGTTTTTGAGATACCTGTTCTTGAGTGTTTTTCTGAATTTACTGATCTAGCTAATGATCCAGGTTATACCTTTGGCCTCCCTGATTATTTAGGAGGGGTTGGGGGAAGGTGTGAGCTCATTTAAACTCACTCTGATACTTGGAAATTTTGAGCATTCAAACCTGCTGTTAATTTTTATCTGAGAGATATGCAATCAGACTGTTGTAAAGATCTCAGTCTTTCGGGTTTGTTCGCTGGCTTTCTTATGTAAAGGCTCAAACTGTGGAGCAGTTTCTGTTGTCTCTCGACAGTGTGTTCTTGCACAGCTGTTTATGAGACACTGCATTCAGGAGCCTGGACTACAGTAGATATTTGCAGAGAGAGGTATCATTTTGCATCGTTACTGCTGTAAGCATATCGTGCCTCTCAGATGAACTCTTCTTAAAGTTAGGAGCTTGTAGTTTTGTAGTCCCTTACTGGGGAGAGGGAAGGGAAGAAATATTCCTATCAGGTTTCTGATGGTGAATACCAGTCATAATTAACATCTTGTAATAATTCTTTCATACTTAGTTTTTTTCCCTTTTTTTTTTTCCTTTTTCTGACTGAGGATGACCTGGCAGCAGAATATGTTGTATTACTAATGCCTCTGTAATGGGAAGTGAGTTTTGGCCAATTGCTTTTTATGGTCCACCTGTTTTAGAATGGTATTCATAGAATTCCAAATCTTAGTGTTTTGCTCCCCTACCATTAGTAGCATTTTGAAGTAGTGGATCTATGCTGTAATCTTTTTTAATTCTTTACAAGCAGCTAAGCGCAAGTTTGGGATTGTAATTCTGCCTGAGGCATATTATAGTATTGTTTGTAAAACACTTTGAGATCTGATTTAAGATCACTTGCTGTGTAATGGAAACTATTATAAATAAATATTCTATATTTTCTTCTTAATGATGCCTTTCTGTTCCACTGGCTGTTGAGGTAGCAAGTTCTACTGCTTCAAGTTGCTGTTGATTAAGTATTTGTTCACATTTCCAAAATGGTCTTTCACAGGCTGCAAGTCAAAATGTTTTATGTATGTTCTCAATGGATTTGGGTAGAATCTGAGCCTATGTTCAGGCCTGTGTACACACACACACACACACACACACACACACACATAGAGCCCCCCCCCACAAAAGAAAAAAGAGTGGGAGTGGGAAATAGAGATGTGTTATTCCTGCTGATTTGGGAACCAAGTAACACTAGTGATCAACATGGCCTTCAGGTTATAAATTAGGTTACCTGTAGAAAAACTTTTCCATATTCACATTTAATAAGGCAGTTTGCTATAAAGCATGAAATAAATATGGAGACAGTGGATTGGAGAAACATGGAAGTAATTTTTGTTTTACAGCTACTATGCAAAACTTCATTATCTACAGTTTTTGCTATTCTGAACTTTTTAGTTTGGATACTCAAACATGTGAGACAATGAACAAAACAGTTTTCAAGTTAGTTAAAAGTCATTTAATGGATCTCATGAATACTGGTATCTGGAAAATAGTGAACCTTAAAATTCATCAAATTAGTTATTCATAAAAGACTGACATTTTTTGTGTCTCATCTTAATTGCATTTCTTAGTAATATGCCCACCCATTTGGGGATCTCACTTTGCTGGCAGGTGTCTGAGGGCAAATTGAGTTAGAAAAGTAGCAATAGAGCACGTGATCATCGGTCAGACACATTTAAACTAATGCACAGCTCATCAAGAAGAAGATTCAGCCTAGATATTAGGAAATATTTCTGTACCAAGAGGGTTGTCAAACGCTGGAACAGGCTTTTTTGGGAGGGTGACTGATGCCCCAACCCTGTCGATGTCGAAGAGACATTTGAACAATGTCCTTAGTGCTAGGCTTTAACTTTTGGTGAGCCCTGATGTGATCAGGCAGTTGGACTAGATGATCGTTTAAAGTCCCTTCCAACCGGAACCATTCTGTTCTATTCTAAGAACAGCTTGCTCTTTTACTGCACTTCCAGCATCTCTGGATGAAGTGGTTGCCTGGTGATCTGTGTCAATTGTAATAATGATGAGCCATATTCTGGTTTCCCTTTGCTTTCTCCAGATGTGTTTGCTGTCACTGGGCTGTGGTTTTGCCTGGAACTTGCTGTAGATGATTATTAGAGAACAGTGCTTTGTAGCTCCACTCTTCTCTAGGAATAGCGTATTTTAACAGTGAGGGTGGGGCAGTTCTTAAGGCCTTAAAGTGTTTAAAAATAACAGCTCACAGGAGAACAGCCAAAAGGAGCCTGCGATCCGTGGCGTGTCTAACTGAAGGAAACAGTTTGAATTCCACACCGTTCGGTATGTGATGGGAGAGGGATCCCAAAACATCAAGGAACTCTACCCTGGAGTATTCAAAACTCAGAGGCAGGCATTTCTTCCTGCTCTAAGGTCCTGCAAAGATGCGTTGAGTATCTTTTGGAGCAGAGAGACATTTCATTGCACACCCAATCAGTAAAAAAATTCTGAGCACACCACCCTAATATAGGTATACTTATTTATTTATAGATTATATACATGTACATATTAGTACAGTATACAAAACGTACACAAAGATAAAAAGATGAGATAAAGAAGAAATAAATGCTATCTCTTTTTTTCTTTCATTTATTATCAGTACAAGAAGTGTTCTTTCCCATACCCCAAAAGATTGTGTTAAGCACCCCACTTTGGAGACCACTGCCTTGAAGGATTACTTAGCTCAATTAAAGAAGTGGCTGGGCAAAATCTGGAACTACTTGCCCGTGGCATCCTTGCATTAAAACTCTTTATCTCAGCTTAAACAGACTTTTTTCCCCCCTTAGGCTGATTCTTAGCCTTTCTAACATTTTATCAGTTCTCTTATCAAGTATTTAAGATTAACTCTCTTCTTTGCAGCAGAGATGATTCCTTGACAAAGACTGATCGTGCCCCATTTGGTTAAAGAACTTGCTTCTGAAAATAGGGTCTGTGCTTTTCCTTGCTGCTTTGAGTTTCTGTTTGTAAATGCTCTAGAGCCTTTGGAGTGTTGCCACAAATACTCTGTCTGAGAGTGGGCAGGAGGGGGTCACAGAAGAAGGCACAAAATTGTAGAGGATATGGGCTATAGCTGTGCTGTCAGGGACCAGGCAGGCAAAAGCTTGTCCAAGGCAATGGAAGCAGAAGGGCCTGGGCAAAGGCTTTGAAATTTAGCCTGGGTTTTATGTCTCCTTGTGAGTGGGTTTAAAGGTGGGTTGCCTGGCTTTGTAATCCTCTCTCAAAAATGAAATAATCTGGAGAAATAGGTTGGATCACTACTTTAGCACTCTTACCTTCATTTTCAGATAGTCTTGTAAGACTTTTTTTTTTTTTCTTTCCCCTTTAAGAAACTGAATTTCTCAGCCGCATAAGTACAGTAAATCCAATTTGTTGTAGCTGCTGTATTTTCTCACTGAAAGGAACTGGGAGATTAAAATTTAATGTTTGATCTTAGTGACTTTCTTTCCTAGAATATCACAGCTGAGAATGCTAATCCTTCCCTCCTTTTAAAGCTTTCATGGATCCTCGCTCTCAAACCGTAATTCCCATTAGCCACGCTCTTAGTTGTAATGCTTCCGCTATGGCAGCCGTCTCCCTCAAGTTCCAGCAGCAGTTGGAAATCCTTAGTATTGCACTCCGGGCTGCTTTCAGCTCCTTTTTGTCTGCACTTCCCCCTTCTTTCCTTCCCCCTT
>JAHREE010000163.1:10759-26312 GCA_033628505.1 Tringa tobata | reverse complement strand
GTGCAGGACCTTGCAAATATATCTGCCATGAAGTAATACAAAGGATATTTGATCATTTTAAAAGCATATTTTTGAAAATGCATTCTTTCTCCAGCATCACCAATGCACTCTCTGTGTAATGAAAATGCATTCTTTCTCCAGCATCACCAATGCACTCACTGTAATAAATCCCAAGTAGCATTTGGGTGGGTTTGCCTCCACACTTTTCAGTATGAAAATAGCAATTCAGCTATTGCTTCCAAAGAAATTAGAAACAGTCTCTCTCTGGCTGCCCTCTCTCCAGTATTTCTTGATTTTTGTAATGTTTTTCAGAACTTTAAACACAGTATGCAGTTATCTTATAAAAATATTTGTTGGGGTGAGGACTGCTCGGGGCAAAAATGTTGAGAGAAGGAGAAAAATAATTATTTTCTCTCTGCAGATCACGGAGGAGAGCTTCTCCTACGTTTCGCCAACGTGATTATAAGGAGATGAAAATGATTTTAGGTAGAGAAGATACCAGTTAGTGGATGTGGGGAAGAAGTTCACAGGCTTTCGGCCAACAAAGAATTTTTTCATGCATAGATTAGGTGATAAAAATAAATAAATCAGTTTAACCCCTCTGCTCTCCTAATAAATTCCTACGTATTCCCCCTACTCCACACAAAACTCCCTGCCCTCTGCAGTCTGGCTGTGTTAGCCCAGGATACCCTGGTCAGCCCTATCTCACATGCTGCCTTTCTTTCATTCAAAAATTAATCATACAATCTCTTATTAAGATCCACTATATTCTCCATGTACCAACCACCTTCCTGAGGTTCTTACATATAGAAGCCTTTTTGTTGTCTTTTTGGCTTTCAAGTTTTCGATTTCCAGTCTGAAGAAAAGTAGTTAAGAGCTTGTTGTATATGCTAGTTTGTTTGTTTTCACTCAAACTTGATTGTATTTCCTTCTTTTTTTTAACTTCTCTCTATAGTAAACCCTTTAGTCTCTCTTATTCTTCCTTTTCCCTTTTTGGAATGTCCTTGCTTTTACTCCTGTATGAAATGGCTTAACGTATCTTGCATACCAACCTTATCTTGCATCATCCTTAAATCATCACTGCTACAAAACCAATAGAACAATGTTTTATGGAATTTTATTTAAAAACAGAACTGCATACTTGTGATCTTCAGTGTTGTTCTTAGGATGTATTATGGATTTGGTTCCATATAAGTTATGAGGTGATAATCTTTGTAAAATCTAGGTGTTGAGTCTTGGTCTACAGGCATTGAGCTCATTCTGGTTTTCAGTTTCTGTTTTCTCACCAGTGGTTTGTTCTCAGGAATGGAAGCAAGAGAATAAAATCTGTTTGTCCACAGCCACTGCGGTTCTGTATGTTTCACTAGAGACTGGCAGTTTATATAGAAGCTTATATATTACATTACTTTATTTTTATGTGAACTTTTGGTAACGCTTTTGAAATATTTCCTAGTCAAGGCCCAAAGAGTTCAGTAGTTCCTTTTTTTATGTGTGTGTAAATAACAGAAAATGATAATTTTACATACTATTCTTTAATATTTTGTGAAACTTGTAAATGTCACAAACATCCCTATTTGCCATTTGTACCTGTCTACCAATTCTTCATTTCTTATTTTGCTCTATGAAGACTTTATTCTAATTTTTCCTCCGAAAGCTTTTATATGCCAAACTTATTTTGCTATGCCAGCAGATAAATACTTTTGAATAGCTATATTCTTCCTTTGGATAAACAACCTAACATATAGAGGAAAGTTCATAATCTTCATTAGACTTAATTGTGATCTTTAAGAAAAGTCCTAGTTCAAACTCGGCGGTATCGCAGCCTGGAATTGGCCAACACTAGTGCAGTGTTTGCATTCAGAGGAACAGAAGTGCTATTGTGGAATTGGATCTGCCTTGGCTAAAACAAACTGTTGTCTTTTGAGAGCTCTTAATTTCTAGAAAGCACTCCTCTTGTCTCTCAAGAGCAGGACAGCACTCAATAATCTTGTGCAAATTTTTTTTCACATCGAGGGTTTTGAAATTTGTATGCTTTTTTTTTTTTTGCTAAAACTTGATCCTTTTTCCTCCCTTTTTACCTCTTTTCTATAGTTAAGGCTTTTGTCTGCACTTCTTTTCCTGTTTTCAAATATTTGTAGCAGGGTTGGTTTTGCCTCGTGGTGATTAAAAGTTTCAGGGTGGTGCGTGCTGTGTAGACATGGGGCTTGGGGGCTTGGGGACATGGTTTAGTGGTGGACTTCACTGAGTTTCACTGAATTTTTTAGAGTTGGAAGGGACCATAGAGATCATCTGGTCCAACTCCCCTGACAAAGCAGGATTGCCCAGAGCTAGAGCATGTTACTCAGGACGGCATCCAGGGGGGGCTTGAAGATCTCCAGAGAAGAGACCTCCATGACCTCCCTGGGCAGCCTCTTCCAGGGCTCTGCCACCCTCACTGTGAAGAAACACTTGGCAGTGTTAGGTTTGCAGTTGGACTTGATGATCTTAAGGGTCTTTTCCAACCTAAATGATTCCATGATTCTGTTCAGTTTAGTACTTTGACTCTTAAAATAAGCCTGGTTAAATGTGTGTGACTTGATAGGGCCTTTGTTTATCTTGAGAGAATGGCTGCTTGGCAAGCAGTGCTTGTGAGAAGTCTCTGCTTCAGTGGAATCTCATGATACTTCCCAAATGGCTGCAAGAGAGCGAAGAGTGAAATAATCCTCAAGGCTGAAAAAAACAGGTGGTAGCTACTAGCACCTGCTGTGAATAGTTCCTCTGACTTCCTATGACCTATACTACTATTTTATATTTACTGAATACTGTGTGTGGACTATTTTATACATTCCAAATTATTTTTACGTATTTTTAAAGATGCAAAATGAAAGCATAAAAAGGGGAATAGTTACTTCTGTATCCTACTTGATGCCTGGTTTGTTTTTTTTTCCTGAGCACGGTGAAGTGGTTAAAGTACCGATCTACTACAGCTGCTTTTACATGTCATTATGCTAAAATCCCCAGAGCACCTTTGTTAGGTTTTCTTTATCCATACAAAGGGTGAAATTTCAGGTTACTGTAAAGATTTGGAGGAAAAGCCTCAATACAGAAACCTACATAAAATGCCACAATTCCCCTATTAGCATCTTCCTGTAGATGTGTGGTTTTGTCAGCTTTGCTCAGCACGTTTATTTAATAATAGCCTAACACTGCTGATAACACACAGGAGTTGTCCAAGCAGGAATTTACACGTAGGTGTTCTATGTGTATGGTTTTGCATTTGCTAATAATGCTAATACAACCCGTGTCCCGTTACTAAACTTCTAGGAAAGCACAGAGGTCCTTCTGAGTAAGGTGGTGATGTGGTGGTGTAACTGGCCAACCTCACGAGAACTTGCTGGGTCAGTGTTTCCTCCAATCAACAAACCTTTAACAGACCTGTTTAATGCTCCATGTACCCCATGGGATTAGGGGAATTGCATGGGGAAGTATGCAATACTTGGATTGATACTTCAAGATACTTGAAAGTCTTGAGAGCTTTGGGTTATCAAAGTGGTTATTCCTACAGGACCCTTGGCGGGGGGCAGAGCGGGGGAAGATGCCCTGGTAGAAAAGCTGATCGTTCACTTGCATGAGTGCTGGGGAAATTTGTCATCTTGAGAAAAGCTTCTTGGAAATAGTTTTGTCCACCACGATGCTTCACCACCTTCTCTTGCAAAATTGGTGTGCATCTGTCTCCTCTCCCAAAATCAGCTATTGAAAATTCCTCACTCAACTTGCCATTGTCTTACCTCATTTTGTGGGAAATTTGGACTCTTTGGGTGGTGTTCTGGGTCCATAGTGAGGTTCTTGTCTAAACAGTTCAGATAGCACCAGAATAAAAACTGCGTTGTAAAAACAGACCTCTTGACCACGTTACTTGTGAATTCACATGGGTGTATGTGTACCAGGAGCAGTTATTTAATTTGCTATGCGGTTGGGTGTTTCAGGTAACAACGTGGCACTTGGCTTTGAGCTCCAGAGTAAATTTGGCCTGGAGATACATAACGTTAGCTACTTGCTTCAGGCCAGAGACAGTCAAACTTGTTGTAAAGGAGCATTTCACTAGTGCCTAGTATTTCATGGATTGGAGCATTTATGGGTTACCAAGCTGTCCTCTGTTTCTGGAGTTGCTGTACAGCAGTAGCAGGGGAGGTTGGAGGTTTCCTTGTACTGTTGGAAAAAGGCTGATCTCGTCTTGGAGCCTGAAGAACCCTGCACTTCCCTTCTTTCTCCACGACTTTTGGCAGATGTTTTCCAATATTGGCATATTAGCTTCCTCATTTCCAGAATTTTAGAAAACTGCTCTGCTTCATGGGAATACGAAGGACTCAGTTAATACGTTTTCTGTAATTTAAAAACATAACTTACTAGAAACCATAAGGTAGTAGAAAATAGAATAACTGTGTGTTGTATTTTACCTGGAAGTATTTGATGGAATTAAGACGCTTCAGTTCATTCTGCAAAGGTACTGGGGGACGGGTTGTGTGTGCTCAAACTGAAAAAAGTATTTGTGGGAGGGGAGGAAGAGGAGGGAAGGACATCAGATTCCCCATAGCTGGTTTGCAAAATAGTTGGCCTGCTAGTTACCATCATCCTGCCAGAAAGAATCTTTAGAAAGCAGTTGCTTTTTTATTGATTTTGCAGAAAGATTCTAATTTCAACTTTTTTTCTGTTCCTAAATACATCTCGATACATTTCTAAGTTGCTTCCCCTGGAAAAAAATGAACAGTTTACGATGCTTTACCAAAAATTGCAATCTGTTGGTGACTCTGTTGGTCCTGGTTTTCTTTCTGTACCTTAAGGAATTGCATTTAACAGACTGAGATTTACTGCTTTTTGTATTCACAGGACTGTGCTAAAGAATAATGACTTGAGATCAAGACAAGAATTAACTACTCACCTCACCAATCAGTGGCCTTCCCCAGGAGCTCTGGATGTCAATGCTGTTGCCTTGGACACTCTGCTCTACAGAAAGCACAATCGACAATGGGATGAGTAAGCCGAATATTTATTTTGATTCACCTTTAGAGGAACAGGGAAACTCAAAATTATCCATTTCCCTTAGCACACTCTGAAATGTATCCTATTGGAATTGCCTGTTACAATGTACAAGGATCAGCTGGCAGCAAAAAAAAAAAACCAAACCAGTTTCTCTCGCTATAAGATATTCCATCCTTTGGATTAATTTGGGAGGGGGAGGAGGGGAAAAAAAATGGAAATAATTGCTTTAGGAGAAAACAGTGTTTTAGGAAATAAACAAGAAAAAGACTGTGTTTAAGAGAAGAAAGATAAACTGCCTAGGGCTTTGGTTTGGGTTTTTTGGTTTTTTTTTTTAGAATTTTTTTTAAGGTGAATTGAAAATGCCTAGTTAGATCTTTAAATGTGTTACTATTAAATATTACTTGCTTTGCAGGAAAAGTTTTCAAAGTCTGGACCAACTTTCAGCAGAAGTCAGTCTTTCTCAGTCCTCTCTGGATCCAGGTCACTCCCAGGATGGGAAGCAGGATGGAATGAACTTGTTAAATGAAGGTACAGAGCCAGTCTAGTGGCTTCATTTTATTTTATTCTTCCTAGCTCCCATCTTCAGTCCCTATGAGATGAATTTTCAGTGTAAATAAAATATGCATTGAACAGCATATTTTTCCATTGTTACGCAAATTTTTTTCAGTTTCCCTAATGACTATTCTTCAAATAAGTTTGGATTTATGAAGATGCCCACCCCCCAATAATTGTCAGACTTCATGCTGTATTTAAAGCTTCAAATTTAAGCTTCAAAGATGTTGCTTTATCTTCCTTGTCCATCATAGAACCAGAGACAGCTCAGCTACAAGGAGGATCTTCCGTCATCTTTCTGCTATAACTAACTCAAATCTTTTGAGTTCTTTAAGTTTCCTGTTTTGTTTCTTAAAAGAAAGATTAAAGGCACTGGATTTGCAACTACTGCTGTCATTTTACATCTTGCTTTCAACGTTTATCTGTGGAGCTACAGCCCGACGGTGTTTCTGTTACTAGAGAGAGCAAGATGATATGGACCGTGCCAGTGTCTCCATGTAATGTACACACACCCCCTGCAAAATCCCTACATTCGGCAAAGTTTAGCTGCTCCATCTTGTGGGCAATTGTGAAAAGCAGAAAAATTGCTGGCAGACTTCTGAAATTGTGGTATTTGGGTACCCAACGTAAATTGCTACAAAAAATCCTTTGTATATTTCATCAAATGTTAACTTTAAATAGACTTGGCAATACAACCGTAGTAGTTCATAACTTTAAAATGTCCTGTTTCTAAAGTATCAAGATTGTAAAATTTAGAACTTCTCTTAAAACTGTAAACAGTCTTAAAATCTAAATTATTTCAAGCTAGCTTGGAGGAAGTGAAATAGAATCAGCGTGACTGTTACGAAGAGAGTCCTTGAGCAGATCTATTTTCAACTGGTTTTTTTGCAATATTAATTGTTTGAATTTATGTTTATCTTTTGTAAATTAAAGTGTGGCAAAACCACTGAGAGTAATAGTTTAGGTTTTGATTTCAACACTCTGTCTTTAGCATAACATCTCCCTTCTAAATTACTGAGGTTCATCAGTAGCAAGGCTTTAATATAACTTTGTAAGCCATGGCCTGTGACTCTGCTGTTACAATACCTCCGGTCTAACTCTCCGTGTGGCAGTTTTAATTAAGAGATTGGAAGTAGTGAACTTTCACATTACTCTTAAGCCCACTCATCTCATGGGGTCAGATTTTTAGTTCACACTTGTTGAAACCAAGGGCTGTGCCTGACCAGGGTTCCACTGCCCTCTGTGTCCCTGGGTGTCCTCCCATTGAACGGGGGCTTTAAAGGGTAGTTAGTGTGGGAATAAAGATTTTTCTGAAAGTGAAGACTTTCTAAAAGAGCTAATCTAGTTCATTCTTTAGGGGAAGCTACTCAGGCACTTTAAATAATCTCAGTAGAGGGGAGACCTAAAACCTACTGGAAACTGCTAATAAGAACCATAAATGATGCAAGAGAACCACGTGTCACTTAGTTGTGTTTTTTTTTTCCATAATGAATTGCTGTCCAGGGCACAGTTTGGGTGGTTTGGTTTTCTTCTTACATCCTCCTAACAAAAGTAAAATTTTTCTGTCAGGAACAGGAGACAATTTTAAGAAATGCTAACTTTATAAATATGATTTATTTTTTTTTAAATCTGGTAGACCGGCTCATCGATAAAATCTTGCGCCTGTGACCTTTTAAGGTTCATTTTAATCTCCAGTTTAAGGCATCTTTTCTATTCTGCAGGTGAGCCAGGAGGATGAAATAGGGAAGATGGTGGTAGATGAGATTTTTTTTTTATAAAGTAATTTGTTAGCAGAGTTAGCACAAAATAACTTGAACGGATATTCTGAGAAGGGAAGCAATAAAATGAATAGCTAAATTGTCCAATGCAGTCTCACCCCCATGGGTGTGTTTCCTCTAACTCTCCGCTGTGTTTGGATGGCAGGGCACCCGCACCGCCACCCCGCACTCCGGGGCTCATTCCCAGTGCTCAGAGCCTAACCTCCTTCAAACCACCAAAAAAAAGTTTAAAGAAATACATCCTGGCTCCAGTTAATTCTGAGAGATTTCAAATTAGGTCTGTGGTACTAACGTTCGGGTAACATCGCTCCCGTGTACCCGTAACGTGCTCCCCTGAACCCGGCGCTGGAAGGAGTGCCCTCAGTCACCGTGCAGCGAGTGGAGGCTGCGAGCCTCCCCCTGCAGACTGAGCCCAGCCTCCCACAGGCACGGGGACCCCTTTCCCACCTGGACAGGGAAGCCACGGCACAAATGATGTGTCTTCCTACTGCCAGTTGTGAAGTGTGCATGTGCTGAAGCAGTACCAGGTCAGTCAGCGTAGTGCAGGTGAAACTGTTTTTTCCGTTCCCTCAGGTTTTTTTGTGGTCATCTTGTGCCATAAAAATGTTAATTAATGCTTAATTCTTGTTTTTCTTCCCAGGGAAGGAAGACACTCCGTCGTTGCTGGGTCTCTGTGGCTCTCTGACGTCCGTAGCAAGCTACAAGTCTCTCACGAGTCTGAAATCAAGTGAATATCTTGCAAGTCCCACCACAGAGATGACAAGTCCAGGCTTAACACCATCTTGAGAGACACACAAGAAAGAAGAGCTTTGTGTTGTAAGCGTTTGGGTTATGTTCCGTAAAATGACTTGCAATGAAGACTGCTAGTTCTGAGTTTAAAAATAAGCTGGTCTATTTTTTCTTTTCATGGTTCCCTGTTTCATTCACAGATTCTCTCAGTTTTCATCCAAACTTTTTTTTTTTTTTTTTTCCCCAGAGGACTTCTCAGATTTTCTATTTTAGTCTTGAATTATTTAAAGCTCTTGGTCAGGTACAGGACCTATAAGCTTATGACTGATTTTTAAAATTAAGCAGTTGGAAATCAGTCCCCTACTTAACTGTCATGACCTTTGTTTCTCCTTGCAATGGCCTGGCCCTACTCTAGCCACGGTGCTTCTCTGCAGTGCTTTAAATAGCTATCAACCAACTCCTGCAGAACAGGCAGGGAATCCTTACCACCAGTCTTTGTAGGCAAATGTTTTATCTAAAAACCCAGCTTTTCATCTGTGTATGTAGGACCTCAAAGAGCATATTTAACCTATCAACAGCTCTTCACAAGTTGACTCGATGTTAGATTTTGACATTCCTGTTGGTATCATGGCACTTAGGAGACGTCTGGGTCGCGCTGGAGAATCACACTGGAACACTCTCACTAATTCTTGAAGTTGCATGTGAATAACAAATGTAAGTTCATCATCTAAATCAAGCATACTTAGCAACTTGTAGACGTTGAGGAAACTCAATGCTTTTGAGTCACCTGAGTTACAGATACACGAGATTATAAAAGCAGCACCAAACATTGTATGAGAAATTTCTTGGTTTATTGGCCTCGCTGGAAAGATGAGGACTAAGGATGGTGGGGTTAGCACCTTGGGAAACGGACTCTGTGTTTATTGGCAAGATCCCAAGGAGAGTGAAAAAGGGGAAACAAAGACAATGTAACGACAAGATTCTCATGTTAAAGATTTTTCTCATTCCTGTAGTAGTGCAATAGGTATTTTTCTTAATTAGGTAATACAGCAGAACTAATTTAAAAATGTCAGTTTTCTCAAATTACTTGCCATTGATTTAAATTACCAATAAAAAAAAAAAGACTTTTTTAAAATGAAACTAACTTTCCAGATTACCCTACAGTTTCAAAGTTTGCAAATTAGTTTTTGAATTGCAAACTATATTCTTAATTCTTTGTAAGATACACTGGATCCTTTATCTATGAATTTTGCTAATCAAGGTAACGCTTCTCAGTATGATTAGTATCTTTTTAAACAAAACTTAAATGCATGTAAGTACGTTGTATTTATAAGTGCTAGGGAAAATGCTTTTTTGTGCCAAAGAAGTTTCATAAATTGTTTACATGAGTAGCTGCAATACAAGACAGATTTTTAATTATTGCTTACTCTTAGCTGTTTACAGTATGTCACTCCACTCCGTACGGTTTGAGTTGATTTGCTTCTTGTAACGGTACCTGGGCACTACTACTGTTATCTGCTCATCTTAGGGTGGGCTTGAAAGAAAGGGAGGATTCATTCTTACCTTTACTGAGAACTACAGGAAACGTTTAGCCTTCCCAAGTCTGGGACACAGCGTGCTGTAGGATTTAGCTGGAGGAGGTTCAAGATACATCTCCTCGGTCCACACCGCTGGAGGTTACTGCAGCCACAGCCGGGTGGGCAAACAGCTGCTGACGCCATCGGAACGCAGGTTTTTAAAGCAGCTGAGCAAAATGCACCAGACCTTGTCTTTCAAGCCCTTGTGTACCCACCCAGTTAATTTCTCTGTAATAAACTCTGACCATTAAATCCTTTCATACACCGTCAGCACGTCCATTACTCCATGTAACCGGGGTTTTTTGTTACCGCATTAAGCACCTCTTCTCTCCTGGCAGTTGAGGAACATTATTAAATACTGATTTGTAAACCAGAGATGCATTTTTACTACAATGAGGGAATCCGAGTTCCAAAAGTGAACATTCTCCATCAAGGTACAGTGATTTAATTGGTCTTGTTTGCTGTTACACGCTTCTCCCGTTACGTCGGGTTTTTGGAGGGGGGAATAATCATGATCTTCAGTCATGTTCGTTGATGGCTCATTTCTTGGAGCTACTGCTGTGAGATTCATGTGTCATTCAAGGGAAGTCTTTTATGTGGTCTGACACCGCCGTGAGTTTCTGGGTGTCACTCTGTGCATGGGAAATGAGTTACGTGTGTCTTTCTCCGTTTTAAACGTTAAGCATTTTTCAAAAAAAAAACCCCAAAATTTAAAAAATGCCAAAACTGTATGTTTTGTCGCCTTGACGTTCCATAAATGTTGCATGTAAATTAAACATTTTGTATCATCACCGATTACTAGGTTTTGGCTCTGTTTTAATCATACAGGATAAAATCAGACCATTTGGCAAATTACAGCACTGCTGAGCTTATAGTGAATCCTTTTCTTGCAAAACAGGGAGACTGTGGGTTTATTGCCATTTTTCATTCAACGTGGTCCAGAATCCATTACTGCTTTCTTTCTCTTAGGCCTTATTTTGAAGCTGTAGTGTAAAATTGCTTCGAAAATCACAAGGGAGGAACAGTGTCAAATATCTCCTCCTCCTTCACAGCAGGATAGGAGCAGAGGCCATTTCTTGGGTAAAGCACAGCTGAAATTTGGTGTCTTAATGACCCAACTGCTGGCTGCTTTTGTAGCAGCACACCTCTTGTTACAATACGCAAAAAATTAAAATTCAACCACTTCACTGAAAATGCAGGAAAGAAGGGCTAGAGGGAGGGTAGTTAAAAAAATAATTTAAATAAAAAAAACAAAACCAAAACAAACCACAGAGAGGAAACTCTGCTTGAGTAAGTCAAGTGCCTTTGGGCAAGGGAGATGCTGTGACTGTCCGTAACACTGACAGTTTTGTGTCTACAGCAGTGAAATAAATGTGCAGCTGGATGCACCTCGCAGCTGCTGGCGTGGAACCGGGCCCCGGGTGCTCCCAAACAAACCCTGGGTGGGGAAGGCTGCCCCTTGGGGAGCCTGGCCCTGCCTTGGAGCTTGGCGCCGCTGGCAGCTTGTGCCCCCAGAGACAGCGGGGAGCCTTCCTCCAGAACAGCCCCAGGGACAGTTGTCTTCCGTGCCCGGCTGTGGTTTAATTTCTTAAGATATTACCTTACACTGCTAGCTGCTGCTGGGGCTTTTTAGTTTATTTGCCATCTCTCTGAGTTTCTAATGAGCAAAATGTAGTTTTTTCCAGTTTGACCTAAAGCATTTTTCAATGTAAACCTCAGAAGAAGCCAAAGGCTATTTTATAGTATGCATTTACACAAAATGAAAATAAACACACACAGAATTAAACGTGCGTTAAGCAAGAATAAATAAACATCTATTGAATTCATTCTGAATCAGCCTTCTTATGAAGGAATAATCATATATAACTGGAAGCCCGAAACTTTTCTCAATGTCATTTTAAATACCTAACAAAAACCTTTAGTCAGACTGCAAGTGGAAGTTGTTCTTTGTTGCTTTATGCAGCTGGAATTTTTTCACCTTTTACTCACCGCTGCAGAACAGTCAGAGCACCTCCCCATCGCCCCCCAGCTTCTGGCTTGTCTTTTGGTCTCCCTAGCTGCAAAAGAAGTCACAAAATCTTCAATGATAGTTTAAAGCTCACGTGTGTTTTCTTAGTCTTTAGAAAAAAGAATTAGTGATTTTTATCCTTTGTGAAACAAGGAAACAACTTAAAAATAAAGTTGTATTTAGTTACCAACTGTAACTGCAGAAATTCAATGTTAATTCCAGAAAATGCCTTGACAGATTCCAATTTGGCACAATATACCTCACCATATATTTTGACTTCACACAACCCGGTGAAGGAGGATTAAGGATGTCGGTTCATTTTTTCATTTCACTGAATTTCACTGAATTTTTAGAGTTGGAAGGGACCTCTAGAGACCATCCAGCCCAACTCCCCTGCCAAAGCAGGGCTGCCCAGAGCACATCACTCAGGACGGCATCCAGGCGGGGCTTGAAGATCTCCAGAGAAGGGGACTCCACACCCTCCCTGGGCAGCCTCTTCCAGGGCTCTGCCACCCTCACCCCAAACAAGTTCTTCCTCAGATTGGAGTGGAACTTCCCATGGTCCAGCTTGTGCCCGTTGCCCCTCGTCCTGTCACTGGGAACCACTGAAAAGAGTCCGGCTCCATCCTCCTTCAACCCACCCTTTAGATCCTTGTCAGCATTGATAAGGTCTCCCCTCAGCCTTCTCTTCTCCAGGCTAAAGAGCCCCAGCTCTCTCAGCCTTTCCTCATCAGGGAGATGCTCCAATTCCTCCATCATCTTCGTTGCCCTACACTGGACTCTTTCCATTTAAATGCGAAAATAAAGATTTTTCCATACTGATACGTGCTGATGGTTACGGCACCAGCAGGAGCAGCTTCAAACAGCCGCTGGCACCTGCCCAGGAGGGAAGGGGAGCGTTGGCTGCCCTTTGTTCTCAGACAGCAGTGCTCTCGCCGTACCCCAGGGGATCAGCCTACAACTGGGATTCCTTGAAATACTGAAATTACTGGCTGTGAATAACCTCGTGTCCTCACCTCTGCCGTGTGGTGGGACCCGCCTGCCCTGAGCCCACCTCCCTGTCCCCTCCATGTCTCCAGCGAAGGGGAGCAGTGTGACCTGACCTGCTGGGCTGCTTTGCTCCGGCACAGAAGAGGTGGCCCTGGGCGCAGACACCCCGCTCTCCACCGAGGGTCAGAGCGAACTTGCTGCTCCTGTGGGACAAGCAGAGGCTGGTGACCTCTCAGGTGGGACAACAAGAGGTTCAGGAAGCCCTGAATCCTGAAATGGATAAAGTTTGGGGGGAAAGGGCTTGAGGTCTGTGCTGGGCTGTGCCCTCTGCCACTGGTGTCTGCCTCAGCCCTTCAAGCCAACCGGTGAATAAAACGCTGCTTGCCCTGCGCTGTCTCCTGAGCCCTACAGCACCTTCACCGAAACGGAAACGGGTCTCAACAGTAGAATTCAGGGGTTAAAAGTCTCCCATTAGAATTAACTGTGATCTTGTCAGCAGAGTGTAGGAAGTGATTCAGCTTACTGAGAGGGAGGACAATAAGGCCGAATCTACTTGTCTACACACCGCCATCTGCTTCCACTCGAAATGCGGAGACGTTTGTACCCGTGGATGGCACATAACCTATGGAAAACTTGTGTCCCATGGGAGCAGCAGCAGGAAGCCCAGGGCATCTCACCCACCTGAGGGGGCGGCTGACGGAGAGAATGTCTCTCTGCTCCGTTACTCGCGTGTCAAGAACTACATGGAGGTATCCTGACCTATGAGCTACCTCCCACTTAAAATAGGTAATAATATTGAGGCTTTGTCATGTCGTGCATTCTGCCGGCATGGGTGCCCCCACACATGCTGGTCCTGGTGCCCAGCTATGGCACGGCTGCACAGCAGGTAAAGCATCTTAGTGCCTTCCAGCAAACACGCGTCTTGCAAGTCTTCAGCCGGCTGTGCAGCCATTCCAAGGAGGAACCCCAATGATCCCATGCACTGCTGCCACCACTGGCACACGTCTTGGGTTTGGGATGTCTCTTGTTCGTTTAAGTATGAACTACCATAGGCTTTTATCTCAGTATGATTTTAATCTCACTATCTATCTTGTCATTTCCTCCTTAGGCTGCCGGTCACACGACAACACGTGTGCCTCACAGAGGACTTGTGTGCTGGCAGCAGCAGGGCACTGTCCCAGCCCTTCCACAGAGCAGGACGACAGCAGCTTCAGCCATCAGGTCGACTCGCTGAAGACAGAAAACCCCTTTGCCGGGAGAAGGGCACGGGTGGAACTGGAGAGGCAGTAGCAGGGAAGTAAGGAAGCTGAGGGAGATGGGCATCCCGAGGTGGGCACGCAGGAGGCCAAGAGCACTGTGTGACTATGAGCATGTTATATACGCTCAGGGTTGAGTTTTCAGTCCCTGGTTACTATACACAGAAAGGAGGTTATTCAAAAGCAAAACACTTTAAGAACAGTTTAGTTATGAAGTGATAGTGTTCTAGTCTGGTGGTACTCAGGCTAGTAAATTATTGACAGAACTACCTGAAGGTACGTATTCAACAAAGGCAAAGTCTCACCCCCAGGTAAAGGTTTGCTTTTGTTTACTGAATGACAGTGGTCTTCACAAAAAGATATGAACCAGTAATTTGAATTCTTGAGGGTGTGTAATCAGCTTGAATATTCACACTGTGAATACCCTGTCACACGAGGCCAGAACTCTTACTCTCTCAGTTCCTGTCACACGTGGTGGCAACCCCAGACCCCCTCTGTGCACACTCCGGTACACAGGGTGGGACACGCCAGCACCACCCGAGTCCCCTCTTAATTCCCACTCGGCCACAACGCAGGGAAGGGGGAGGAGGCAGGTAGTGAGTGCACTCCTGGATGGCAGGTCTCAGAGAACTCCATTCACTGATAAGGACAGCACAGCATACCCCTGCCCTCCCAAAATGGAACACAGGAGCCTCCACGTTGATATTTGCTTGGATGTGAATGATGGGCTGAGCAGCGTGAAGCAAAACTTACAAGGATTCGCCATCCTTTCAATGGTTCAGCGCTAGGGAGGTCGGAGGAACTAGGAACCTCATACCAAGCCATCATCCAGGAAAAAATACTCTAGCTCATTTGATACGGGCTGAAATGACTGCAAACATCTTGCTAAACACTCCAATGTTTATAAAGACAAACTTGACAATGGTGATGAACTGCAGCAAAGCACACGTATTTTGGGGAAGGTAAGATATAAAATAAGGTTTTTCTGTAAGGTACAAAAATGAACATCTAGAAGAGCTAAAGGAACACACCAGCTTCTTTCGCAAATGGCTCCATCATCGCCATATACTGCTGCTCTTGAAGCCATGAATGAGCACCTTTCAGCCTCCCCCATCCTAATTAGGCCCCGACAACCCCATTCCTCTGTAAATAACACGGCATAGACAACTCTGCTGGAAAAATGCCCTCCGCTCAGAACACATGCATTTCCACTTGAAGTAGCCTCTCAGAGAAAGAAGAAATAACGTATTGAGAGATTGAAGAGGGACAAATTATATGATGTAGAGTGCCTTGTGCCTCAAGAATTCAGGATATCTGCTGTGATTCTTTAGTGACATCTTTAGTAAGTTGTAGGGATCTACTCTAATGTAAAAGAGAAAGAAATCAGAAGAGAAAGAGGGGAGAAGGATCTGGGGCTCCTGGTGGACAGTAAACTCTCCATGAGCCAGCAATGTGCCCTTGGGGCCAAGAGGCCAACGGGATCCTGGGCTGCGTAGGGAAGAGTGTGGCCAGGAGGTGGAGGGAGGTCATTCTCCCCCTCTGCTCTGCACTGGGGAGGCCACAACTGGAATCCTGCGTCCAGTTCTGGGCTCCCCAGGTCAAGAGAGACAGGGAACTGCTGGAGAGAGTCCAGCGTAGGGCAAC
>JAHREE010000162.1:224708-284459 GCA_033628505.1 Tringa tobata | reverse complement strand
TGGCAGCCATGATTTACAACAGTATTTCAGTGAATCTAATCAGAAGTGTGAATACTCCCCTCCTATCTGGCACACATCGTTGGCGTTCTAATTATTCACACATTTTGGCAAGCATTATGGTGTTCCCCTACCAAGCTCCTAATCCCTGCAGATCAGTTAAAATAAATGAAAGAGAGAATCAAAAGGCACTTAAAAATTCAACAGTTCTCTAAATGGGTTTGAACAGGCTCCAGATTATCAGTGGTTGCAGTTGACTAGCACTTAAAATTAGGCCCTCCCTCTCCTACACACCTCACATTTCCCCTTCTCATTTAAAGGAACTGCCTGCTATTCCAATTCCTGGATGTACCAAAATGTCTAAGGGAGTAAAAAAGGAAAATATATGCACATCACCTACATTCAGTATATACCGCTAAACTTTGAGGTTTGCAATCCTTGTTTGAAGCTATCAACTGCAACGAGACCAGATCACAACATGGAAAACAACTCTAGAACATGCTGACTCGGGAAAGCCTGGTAACAACCCAAGTTTTCCTGTCGTTATTTCTGTGTGGAAGAAACGCCCCAACACCAGGGAATGGGTCGCTGTCTTACAAAAGAAACATAACATCAAGATCTATCCCATTTGCAGTCATTAAAAATGTATATTCCTTCCCTTAGTGTATTCCTCCTCTGCTTGCAAGGCATCTGCAGGAGAGGCTTCCTCTCTGCGTTACCCTTTCAGCCACCCTATGGAATATACGCAGCCGTTTTGCCAGCTCTCTCTCCAGAAGTCACTTTGATGCTGCCACGAGTCCTTTCCCCGGGGCAGACTCCCCACCGGCACCCCTCCAGGAGAGCCCCATCATCTCCAGGTCACCCCAAAGCTCTTTCTCTCTGGCCACCGGCGCTGCCCTTCGGCCTCACCCTCACAGCCCCTGGCTCCTCCCGCACAGTTTGCTGCTCCAGCCGCTCGCCGGGGCCCAGTAAGTGAAACTGGGAATAAACTCTAACCTCTCCACTTCAGGAATTTTAGCACTTAGGTCCTAAAGCCAGTTTTCTGCTGGCCCCACAGCCTCTCTCTCTCTCACACACACACACACACACTTGCCCTGGCATACTTTTATATTTCACCTGTTTATTTTTCAGCCAGCCATTTCTGAGAGAAAAGATCTCTTTATGCCACAGGTTCTTTTTCTTCTCCCTTACTCGCTCCCCGGTGCCTTGTACAAGTGTGATGCTTTCGTTACCGCGCCGGNCCTGGCATACTTTTATATTTCACCTGTTTATTTTTCAGCCAGCCATTTCTGAGAGAAAAGATCTCTTTATGCCACAGGTTCTTTTTCTTCTCCCTTACTCGCTCCCCGGTGCCTTGTACAAGTGTGATGCTTTCGTTACCGCGCCGGCACCTTACCAATAAAACCAGTACCCACACCTGTCTACTTATTAAAGACTCCAACCATTTATGTACCTCTGTGTTCTGAGAAAACACCAAAGGAGTAAAAATAGCGGTGTTTCACACCTATGAAATAACCCAGGACAGGTCAGCACCTTGAAATGACTCTTTCTTAGGTGTCACCGTGGAAACCAGCCAAGATAAATCTCCTCATCACGAACAACAAGGGACTTGGAGTGACACTCGTACTAAAATGCAGAACTGAAGGGAAAGGGGAAATGCTAACAAACACACATGCAAACAAGACACTAGTAAAAAAGGATGTTTTCATGCTTTTGGGTAGTCTGCAACAATAAGAGACTAATTTCTTCTTGGGTATAAATCAATACAATATCATTAAGCTCATTAGGATTTTGCAGATTTACACTGAATGAAGAACCGTGGGGGATTGTTCCCCATCTCCACTTGTTGGGAGAGATGGAAACAATTGGTCACACACCAGTAGCAGAGCAGTTCTAGCTCACTGGTGGCTGGAAGCCTGTTCTAGAGGATGGGAAAGAAGGAAAGCAGAAAAAATGGCAAGATGAAGTGGTGGAGAGGGGGAATGGTGAGTGAAGGAACGATACACAGAGGGCTTTTCCCATACGCACAATCTCCTCAGAGCTCTCAAAAGACAGCCCTTGTGTGTGGCAGTTCCAGTTGAACATACCCACCCAATGACTACAAGTTAACTCACACAAATGTTGTTTTCTTGAACACTCCGAGTTTTTGCAGATACTAAAGGCATTAATATATCCATACGTATTTACTAGTAATTAAATTATGAGGTCGAATACTGTTGGCTACATCTGACTTTCAGGTTCCATGTACGTATTTTGATCAATCAACTATTTTCCATTTTTAACACTTTTTTTTATATTCATCAGAGGTTTGTTGTATTAGGCATAGTGTAGCCAGGGCATTAAAGAAGAGGCTTTAGGCACTGAAGACTTTACAGATAAGGGCCCAAATAACATGGCTTTTATGAACCCTATACCCCATACCCGAGCCAGGAGCACACACTTGTAGACTCTGGACGGATTGACCAGAAGAAAAGCCAGGGGTGATGTGGGGACAAGGAAGAAGTGCCAACAGTTACAGGGAAAGCACACAGAGGGAGCAAGTTTCCATTATTGTTACCTACAGGCTCCATCTCTGTGGTGGTATTCAAGCACAACGTCCCACTGTTCAAAGCAATGTGCAGTTGTGGAGAAAGTAATTCCTTTTTCTTTGGTCTTCAAAATCCCATTACGTTATTTGTCCTCTTGCAGCTTGCATAAGGCCAGAAAAAACCCATGAAGCTGGTGCACATTCCACACCGGTTAATAGAAAAGCATGGGATTGTGTATCCACAGACCTGGTATGAATTATTGCAGAACAACATTCCTCATTTATGAGTGCAGTCAAAACATTAAGGAGATTTAAGTTTTCTTTTTAAGATGCACTCAATTTTAGCAGACCTTTTCATAAACTCTTTTTGGACTGATTTTTTAAGATTGTTAGCAACGGAACAAAGTTATCCCGACCACATCTGTATTGAGATTGAACCTAAACAGATTTTTAGATGAGAGATATTAATGACTTGTGTTTATAGGGGGGCTCAAAGCGTTTCACAAATATTGATGAATTAAAGCCTCACGACAGACTTCCAAGCAGGACAACGTTAACATGCCCTATTTACAGATGGAACTGTAAACTCTGTCAAGAGATATTCAGAGATTAAACGATTTGCTTAGGGTCAGGAAGTCCCCACCAGCACGCTGGAGTCCCAGGCTGCCACCCTCCTCCAAACACACCGCTCAGGTGACGAGTGACCGGCCACGAACGCAAACATTCAGGAACCCCCCCTTTACTCCAGGAGACAACCCCGGTATTTCCAGGCTGGAACAAAAGTCCTGCTCTTGTTTTCCCTCATTACATCCTATTCAGTCTGCAAACAAGGATGAAAAATAAACAAACACACCAAATAAATAAATAAATACATAAATTTGGCCCGCTGAATGGCAGTTTGCTTTATTTATATTCTCTGTGCCAGAAACAATGGCAGCCCATTATCTGCCCTTCAATATGATAAATGTATGTAAACTGAAAAAGCCTATAGCTCATAACGGATAATGGGTTGTACCTTTAGTGTCTTAAAGCAAGGCAACTTTATGCCATAAATGATTCCTTGTCTAGCAATAACGTTACATTACATGTTCTCTGGGAGAAAACGGAAGAGAAGGGGAAGGAAAAAAAAATATCTCATGCCATTTGACTAAAAATGCAGAAGTTATTGTAATATATTCACTAGATGCACCGCAGTGTCCAGCCAGTCTGAGGGACTCTGGGACTTCTCTCGGCAGCTGAATAACAACAAATAAAATCATATTGTTGGAGTCGATGTCAGGTATTTCCATGACATACGTGTTTCTTTATTGGATGCTTCTTGCCCATCTACTTTCACTTTGCATTTTCTTTGGTTAGCTGTGCACATTATGTATTTTCAAATGGTGGTGGTGATTTGTAAAGAATCAAATAGCCTTCCCCTGGGAAGAAAACGAGTGCCAGGCTCTCAAAGCACTGCCACGCAGAGGTGCTCACCCCCCTCTCCCCTATTATATGCCTCACGTAGGCAAAGGATGTTAAAATGGAGAGAAATGAACTCTAATCACGACGAAAGGTGCTGAAAAGCCTTACAAAATTCACCTAAGAACAAACTTAAGAGTGACTGTGTGAATCCCAGCGAGTATAAACTGAAACCACAGGAGGGAACCAAGTGCTTGGGCCAGAGGCAGTCTGAGTCCGTGTACACCTCATGTTCAAGGTGATCTTCAGGAGTTGGAGATCCTACCTCAATCTCAAGGCAACGCACACACCGTTGTGTGGCACAACCGTAACAAAGCACAAAAACCCTCGAGGTTCTTCCAGACAAAACCCATTTTTAAGGAGGGACCCAGGGAGATGTATTTCCACGATGTCTCCCACAGACTGCAAACCTCAAACCATCACAAGCTCGGTCTCCACAGAGCTGGGGGACAACCCACAGCCATTCCCACGGTGACGGGCGAGGGACGGATTCCATCATCTCCTCGGGGACAGTAACGCTTGAATCTCTCTCTAACTCCATGTGTTCCAAGGGCAATCCCACTGGCACGGAGGCACCCCAGGCCGTTTCACCGGCGGCAGCAGCAGCTGAACCTCTCTCTTAGGGCTTCCTCAGCTTTGGGCAGGATCGTCAGCGGAGGAATCCATCATCTGTCACACCCCTGCTATCCAACCGCTCTGCGCCAAACAAATGGGCTCGATCACAAGCCCGGCTCCACTTTTTGATAGAAGCTGCAGTTTTAAAACACCGCTCGCCTTTTATTCTATGTGGGATTTTCTTTTCTTCTTTTTTAACTTAGCAAATGCCATGGTGCACTCTCATTTTCGATTTTAATGGCTAAAGATATGCACGCAAAAAGCATCCTAATTACTGCTTTCCTGGCAGAGACAGCCATTTCCTTGGGTTTTTATTGCCATTAGTTTTCCTCACCGATTTATCCTTAGCTACTCTCTTTGCATCTTCCTCGCCTCCCCTGAGCCCTTTCCTCCTCGCTTCTCAAGACTTGTCAGCACGCCTCCAATCCCCAGGAGAGATTGAGGGCCTTGTAAAACCCACTGCGCAAACAAGCATTCCTGTTCATTTATCACATTTAGCATGCGCACTTCCACACTCATCAAAACCAAGCCTGAGCTCGCTAAGTCATTTCCCTCTCCCAATTACAAATTAGTCCATTAGGCTGTCTGCAGTAGGCCCTCTGTTGCATCTTGGTAATGGCTTCTGAGATTTCCATCATAATCGTAATGGCTCCCTGTGCAGCCATGAGGGCAGATGGAGGCCGCTCGTGGGTAATGAGGTATCACACTACCAAAGGGCACAGCTCTGGGCTCATTATTTAGTCTTGGCTGTTTTGTGAAAACAACAACAAAGGTAAAATGCTGAAGGGAACACTTTAGCATATTAAATTAACACTTCTTGAAATTTCTCTCTGTAAACATGCCATATTTTTTCTTTATGAAACATCCCATGTGTCTGAGCGTGCGACGTGAGGGGAAGAGGGAGGAGGGGGAGAGGGACCACGGAGACGGAGTGCGCTGCCCCGTCCTCCCTGCGGGCACAGACCCTCTCCCCGATGGCACCGCTGGCACCGAGCCGGGGATGTCAGGACAGCCCCGAGGACCTCGCTGGCCATGGGGCTCACCGAGGGCTCGGCACGTTTGGTCCTTTCCTACCATCAGGCCCGTGGGTTCACACGGCTCAGCATCAACCACCTCAGATTATTTGAGCTGTCTCTAAAGGCAACATCTCCAAGGGAGGTATCTACTGGGGAGGTGAACCCATTGGACTTGTCTGGGTCCAGTTCTAGTTCTGGGACCTGGCACTGTGGCTGGTCCTATCACAACAGCCACCAAGGCTGGACAGTATCTAACATACCCAAAGCTGTGATCATCCCTAACGAAGACGGCACCCTGAGAAAACCAGCGAGTGAAACCTCGTGAGACAAGTCTCTGCCCACGTCCACCCCCACAACACAGAGGGGGGACCCAGCCCCGAGGGACGCAGAGCCTGGCTGCCCAGTTACTTATTTCAGAGAGAGAAGCAACGTCTAAGACAAGCAGATTGAAATCAATATCAATTAGACACTCCTTGAACATTGCTGCTCTCTTTAGATTTTGTGTATTGGATGGGAACTGTTGCTAATTTGACTTTGCTCCCAGCGGCACAATAGCGTTCGAGATATCAAACCCTACGGCGAACTGGAAGTTAGGGAGAGTGAAGACGAAGGCTCTCCCTCCTCACTGGAGCTGAGCTTAATTTGTTTTCTTTGTCATTTTTCTTACCCATCTGAGACCAAGAGACTATAAACAGGCTGGTGGCAGGGCCAGCGGCGGAGCTGTCATGTGGGCAGGAGAGGGGACGGGACGTTTCTGTCCCTCTCCCTCACCCAACTCCAAACGCTATTACAAGAGTAAGTCTGCAGGAGAACAGCAATGTAATAAATATCTTTAGAGGTCTGGCACCTTGTGGAATTTGCCTAAATGTCAGCCAACACACAGAGAGGAAAGAAGGACATCAATCAGTGAAGGGAGGGATTTTTCCACCTTGGCTTCTCTTGCAGGGTGCGTCCCGCCTGCACCCCGGGGCCGGAGCTGCAGCTCCCACGGGGACAGGCAGGAGCATCCTCAACCTTTCCTCGAGTCACCGAGCAGCACCTCCTGTCCCCCTTCTCAAAGTCCTGGTGGAGCCGGCCGTGCTGTCTGCCCCAAAACACACTTCTAGATGTTAGATAGCGAGCGAATATTGAAAAACATGTTTCACATCTGAAATACTGTTCGTACCGGGGCGGGGGGGAAGAGAAAGCCAGGCCAGTGATTGTTGGAGATAAGAGGAGTGCAAACACAAAGTTAGCAGGTGGATTGCTATCCAACTCTGCTTTGGTGAGCAGTAAAACACAAATTTATGAGCTGGGTTTTGTTAAAGTCGGATATGGATTTTTTGAAAATGAAAAGGATGGATGGGGGGACGGCAGAGAGACATTTAATCAATGTCATAAAAATGTAACATTCATTGGTCTCCTAAAATGAAATTAATAATCTGTGTAGAAGTATCATTAGGAGATAAGTGACATTTTTAGGCTTTGATTTGTAACTTGTAACAAATCTTACTTCCACATATTTCAAACATTCTTAGTGATATCCATCTTTATTAAAACATACCAAAACCTTTTCACCTCTGCTAGAGTGGCCCATCAAGCATTTTTTCCCCAGCATAATATCCTTAAGTAAAAAGATACATTATCAGGCACAGACTTTCCAGTAATGAAGGCAGGAAGAGACATGCTCCATACCATATTCAAATTAAATCAGGGATTTCAATACTCCCTGATTATCAGGGAGTCTTGTCTTTCACTAATAAATTTCTCCTTCATCCCAGGCACAGGCTTTCTGAGCTCTCTCTGAACTGATCAGACCTTTCATTGTGTGCGGAAGGGCAAAAATAAGGTGTGTGGATGTGGGGAGGAGGAGTGTGGGGCGGGGGATAAAAAATTAGGCAAGTCTGCTAGATAAATGATAGGAAATATTACGTGAAAAGGCAGCCTTATAGGAACACAAATCTGATTCACATGCCCTGCTGAATTTAGAAGGATTTGGGGGAAGGAGTAGCTAATATACAGAGGCTTATTCTCCTTACATTTAATGTCAAGGTATTTTGCATCAAAGTTATTTTCATACATTTTAATGGTGCTCCCTTTGATTTGCACCAGTGAAGTGAGCTGAGAACCCGGAGGCCAGAGGATGGATTACCAGGCACCACCTCTCAGACAGGAGGGAAGGGGACACGCTTCCTCTCCCCACTCTGTCCTCCCCTTGCCTTTTAAATGTAAGGCACTTAAAGGCATCAGGAAAGATTTTTTAATTTTTTTTTTTTTTTTAATTAACAACAGAGTCACAATTGACTCGTGCAACCAGGAGAGTTTTTTCTGCAGATCCCTGTCAAACATCTTCTAATTAAGCTGTTCCTGTTTCCATTGTGGAACAAGAGGAGGATGACGACAGGGAGAAGTTGGTGAGAGTTATCGCTGTACACGTCCCGAAGTTAGAGAGATAAAGGACAACCCCCATGTTGTGGCTGTGACAACAATAACAGAGAGAGTCCCCTGCTGAGCCCCAGCGTGCCGGAGCCCGGCAGATCGTCCTTGCCTCAAACACAGCAGAGTAGGAACAGAAAAGAGAGATAAAGAAAGTATCACAATCCTATCTATAAATGGAAACTGAGGCACGGAGAGACAGGATTCTTTGCCCAACATCACAAAGCTGCTCTACATCAAAATCAAGTGGTGCACCTAATCCTCCAACGTCCCAGTTAAGTGCCTTAATCAAAAACTGCTTCAGGGCCTAGAGAGAATTGTCCTTTATATTAATTATCCTTTACATTGAAGAGTCACCAGGAAAGTGCTCTTCTTTTTACTACTAGGCCAACTTCCAAAGGGTCCCACTTAATAAAAGATTCAAAATTTCACAAGGGATTTTTGACCAATTTTGTTACCACCTTTGAGTCTAATTGTGTTATCCCATAATTGCTCTAGCACATGAGAAAAGGACACATTTGTTTTATTTATACAGATAAATCTGTACAAATTTAGTAACCACATGCGAAGGAATTTGGGAACACTATTAGCACCATACTGGTGTCCTCCTCTAACTCAGCCCCATTGGGATTCAAAGTAACAATTTAAAATAACATGTCCAATAATAGAATTGACCACAAGAAATACCTGACCGTTTCCAAATACCAAGATGATATTTTGCACGTACCTGAGGCCTCTGGGCTCCCAAGTTTCATTAAGAAGGGTGCAGGCTGCAGATCAGCAGGTTTGGGCGTAAGGAGTATGGAGTCTCCCTGTATTTGGAATTATTTCGGTCACAGGAGAAAATTATACACAGCAGTGCATATGCACACATCTATAAATCACTGCCAGAACTGGCCCAGGTAGAAAGCTTTGGCCTGCCCACAGTTAGTTGGCTTCACAGCTCCTAAGTGGGCTCACCTGGCCATAGACACCTGATGACAAAGGGACACACACCAATTTCATCAAATCAGAAAGGACCTGCAGCTGCCTCCTTTCATCCCCTGCCTCTGAAGTACCACCTATTGACGGGTATTGAACATAACGACTTGGTAATTCACACTACATCACCTCATTATAATTTTTGCATACCTTGCTTTTCATCAAAATTATTTACTGAAAGAAAAAAAAACCAAAGGTTTTGAGAAAACCTTTTGAGAAGGTTAGGTCTTTGCTCAAGCCCACAGATTTTAACCTCATAAATATTCCCAGCTATAAGATCTTATTAAGAAGGTATGTCTCCCAAGAGCATAAAACCATCAAGCTGTAAATTTTATTTAATTTCCCATGAGATTTCCTAGCCTCATACATATAATTAGAGTGCAGTATAGAGCACTTTTTGTGTTTTGTCAATAAATCACTAGGGAACAATCAACGTTTAAGAGGACAAGCTTTAATGATTTTTCAGACCCCTAAGCAATCACGCCTGCTACAGTGGCAAGCTGGTCTTTAACTTTCTCTAACTAGGACTGTGGACTGTAATGTTAGATAGGGTCCCAAACACTTAATCCTATTAGACTCCGCAGCCCAGACAATCATAGCTTATACCCCAGGGACATATTGATTTTGATTTGGTTGACAGATAAGACTAGCCAAGCTACTGTAGGCTATGCTTTATTAAGTGTTTACAAATTAAATATCTTAAGGTCTGTAACAAGCACAACTCTGCCGCACAGTCAACTGCAGATTTGCAATTACCTGTGCAGATGGACAAAAGATGACTCTCCATCAATCACCGAGAGCACATCTTACAGCATCAGCAGCATCGAGCGCAACCAGTCAGGAGGCACCAGCCTGTTCCTCACCCAGGAAGATGCAAAGGGCTCTCATCTCCATTTCAGTACAGCCTCTTGGGAAACTGAAGTCTTCTTGCAAGACTTTTGTTTGAGATAAAATATCTTAGGAATGTCTTTGTCAGGAGGAACTCATCAGGGTGTACCTCAATATTGAGCCACGACAGAAATTGTGTCGTATTTCTAAAAAGATAACATGTATTTCACTTATTTTGCCCTCTCTGTTCTTAATCTTAACTGACAAACTGAGTATGTTTTCACTGCCCATCATTTTCGTCCTGTTCCACAGCCTGTTTCATCTCATTCAGGCTACTTGTGTACTCTTGGAAGTTCCTACATGCACAGCGCAGACAGAGATAAACCGTTCTTTCATATGCAGATTGTCTGTGACTTTTGGAAAGACAATCCCATTCCGTGCTACAAAAGCACATTAGATATCATAGATGATTTAGAGATAAAATGCATACAATCAAATTCTTTCTTGCATGCACACCATAAAATAACTTTTACACTTGGGAGAGCTGAATGAGTATATTTCTGATTTGGCGCTATTTTACCCTTGACTTTGCACCGATGTCAATGACAGAAGGAGAAAAATAACTGCTGAGAACCGGATGCAGAGAATTCACAAACTCACTGAAAGGCAATATCTGGAAAAGGGAAAGTGCATTCCCAGCCTAGCCAAGGCACAGCAGCACACAGAGCTGCCCGGGTCAACAGACAGGACGGCATTTCTGTACCCTGAATTACCCTTGTGATCTCAAGTGGAAACCATCTTATAGGCACTGAATGCACATTAAACACTTGAGCTTTTCGTCGTATAATTTGATAATCACACCAACTACACTATCAGGCAAAAGTCTCCCAAGTACTTTAAATATGTTAATGAACCAAGATTTTATCTATAGTCTTATACAGCTTGCACAAATCTATAAATAGGCTTATCTCAGGGTTATTGCTGTTATAAATTAATTATGGAAATGTCAACCAAATCAGGTACATGCCAAAGGAGTAATGGGGAGAGCAGTGATTTGCAACAGAAGATTCAGATACCGGGTGACCTGCACAAAGGGTTCACAGCCCCTGGCAGCAGTCCACAGGCTTCAGGGGAATTTAACCTTGAAGAATACACCTAAAATTGGTTTTTATATGAGTAATTGACAGTGGCTGAAGAAGTGAACTGAGTTAGGGAAGAGTTATTGCACTGTTTTCTTTTAGGATCTCATTCCTTAAGACACAATTGTTTCATTTTAGGCACTGGGAGCTAGAGAGTAAAGGGTTTGGGGTTTTTGATTTTGTATTTGTTCAGAGATTTTCTTGGGGAGGAAAGGTGATGGAACGGAGATTAGGAGCTTTGATGTAAATTCCTTACCTTTACCAAACTATGCCAAAGGTATGTCTAGGAATGAAATGCAGTTATTTAAAAGGAAAATTCCAATCAAATGCAAATTATATTTTTCTCACTTAGATTTGATTATCTTTTTGTTTTTAAGGATAACAACAGAAATATGAGACTCCTGAATATTCTAAGAAATGTCATGTGTGCATCTCCGCATTAATGCTACATCTAACCCAAATGGCACTCTATGGAGGTTGAGAGATCTGTCAGAGCACACACAACCACTACTTGGATCCTAAATGCCATATTACTTCTACGATTCATTCTTTACGCTGTGATTGGACTTGTGCCCCTGTCTATGGATAATGACTCATGACATTGGCTGCTTCACAAACTGAACGAAAAGCTGACACGTGCCCCAAACACCTAGTATTCAAAGAAGAAACATTCTTTATCTTCCCTAGTTAATGCCTACCCCTTTTATTTGATCCGAAGACATTTTTAGGAGATTTCTTTTTTATTTCTGCTTTTCTTATCATTCTTATAATAGGTTGGTATCATTGTTGAGGAAATGATAAAGAAAAAAGTAGGACATCAGTGAATGGAATACCACATCATAATGTGCCAGCAATGCTGAAGCTGAGCCATATTAAAAATCTACACAGATTCTCTCAGATCAGAGAGTTTAATGCAAGGAGCTGTTGATTATACAGTTTAAAAAAGAAAAGAAAAAAGAAAACACCGCTTTTACATTGATTAGTATTGGCAGTGTTTGAGTCTCAAGTCCTATTCTGCTATAGCCAATCTAAAGTTATTACAGAACTCATCCCAAAGAGCTTGCAAAAACCAGAATCTCCTTCACTAGGAATTCAGATATTATTCTGGGTAACAGAATTCTGTCTCCCAGCTAGGATCCATTTCTGTGTGACTGAAACATAAATAAATTTGTGAAAGAGGCTGCTCCTAGAATATCAACTAATCTCAGGATACTTGTAGATGCTTTATTCTTCTGGTTACATCAATATAAATGGATTAAACAAAATGCTTTCTATTGCTAGCTGGGGTACCGTGCTCTAGCTGGTCAAATATAGATCTGACTGTAACGATCCGGGGGCCTTGTCATCTGCAGGTGACATTATTACAGTTCACTGCTCCTAAACACGAGCTACAGAGAGCGGCCAATGCAACGATAACCAGATCGACCACTTCTCAGGTTGGTTCTTGTCTCATAATTGCAGCCCACCTCAAATGCCAGGAATCAATCCAAGTCTCAGACTGCGAGTCTCAAGTTGCTCTACAGAAATGATCAAATTGCTACAGGGTGGACCTCTCTCAGCTGGAGGAAAGCACTGCCAAGCAGAGTCTCCAGCAATATTGGTATTAAGTAAGAAAGTGTCTGGGAGGAGAGATTCCCCACCTAACACCCTTAGTGCCACACTTCACAAGTGAGAAGACAAAAATGTCCAAAGACCTGATTATCTCAAAGCAAAGTATCATTGAACTTCTTCCTCTTAACTCTAATGAAGACATGGATGATGAGACATGAAAGAAAAAGGCTGAATGAAATAAAGACCATTCCACAGGCCAGAAGGCAGAATGGAATAAAGTTGTCAACAAGCCCTTTATGGACTATTTCTATTTGCATGGATTTCTCCTCAATGCCACAGCAGCAGCTACAGCCTGCACATTATTTCAATACAGATTCAACCTCTGAACTTCGGTGGAAAGAACATTTAAGTGCTGCTTAGACTCTGTGCCGTCCCTTTGCACTTGAAAGAGCTTCAAACATCCTACACACCTGCCCTTACAAGACAAAAGCACCATACTTTGGTTTAAACACTAGAACTTGGGAGCTACACAAAAGTAGTGAACATCTTGTGAAATCCTGCGCTGCAGCATCTGCTACTGGTCCTTTTCATTAAAAATGGAAAGTAATATTACAGTCATTAAATTCCTATCTACTAACCACTTAATATTCTGATTCGATAATGGACTCAAATTCTCAGTGAAATAGTTACAGCATGAGACAATTTTCAACAGAAGAAGTTTAGTTTTAAGGATTTTGATAAAATGCTAAATATTTCCTGAAAAGTAACTAGGATTTATAAATATACCTCCTCGTTTTACTGCAACAGGGTGTTGCATACCATCACCCCAATCAAACTTACAAACGAAATATGTATGAAGCTTGTGTGGTTCCTCCAACAACAGTATGGGATGCATGAAATAAAGCAAATAAGCTCTGGCTACCTTGTCCTGACTCGTGTATTACACAGTAAACAGTCAACCTTTCACTCATCCTTTACACATTTCTTTTTCCTTGGTGCTTACAAATATTTAAATAAAACTCCAACATATTTGTGTGCCTTGCAAGAGATGTTACCATCACATGTGCAGCTCTCAAATGGCATTATAACTAGCAGTGTGGCAGTATTTGCAGACACCAGCGTGGAAGGCAGTGTTAGCCTGTCCTGTGATCCCTTTCCATAACCTCCAGCCATAGATATGCGATGCAGGTTCCAACTTGTTGCTGTCCTGGCAGCTGCCTGGCTGTACTCTTATGGAAAGCATTTAAGAGAATAACCTGTGATGCAGGATTCAAGGAGCCTGGAAATACAGATTCAAATATCACCTCATAGTCATGATCTCCCCATTTACTGCTCCTAAAATTTAACTAGGTTGAACTGGGCAGACGTACCGGTGCAGAGACTGTGTGGAGATTGATCATGCTCCATCCGCAATGACCTGGTCAAAACTACTGCTCATAAACAGAGCAGGGATTTGCTAACTATGCAGCTTTGGGGCCAGGCTGTTATGGCTTATTCAAAACAGGCTAACAAGTACTCTGGTTACATCCTGGAATTCATAAAACTTTTGAAAGTGTTATATTGGTCTTATAAAAGTGGAATGTGTGTATAGTATATTCTAAAGACGTCTAAATGTTAAGCATTTCACATAAGGCTGTGGAAAAAGCTTGTCTTCCCCCCTCTGTTTTGGCATTAAATGCTATTCATGGCTAATGAAAAGCAGAGAAGTACATACCTAGGCCGTCAAACTCCATTAAACCAAAAGATCAGCCCGAGGTTGGGAAGAGTGATCTTAATTACAAGAGATCCCATGGACAGCACAAATCTCATAGCCAGCAGAGAGTGGGAGAAACTATGGAGCTTTATTCATGGTATCCAGGTGCTCCTAAGTCCTGATCCAAACCCACTGCAAACCTCAGAAAGATGTCCCTGGGCTTCGGGTCAGGTTTCTAACATGTACAACTGTGCTTGTGCTGTTGGGGGACATGATGAATGATTAATATTGCTACTGACCTGGCCGAGGTGGAATGACTCAGTATCTTCTTGAAACTGCGGCTTGAACAGTGGTTAAAGACTTCTGGAATGTAAAGGAGGAATTCTCTTTTCCATTTCTTAAGAGTAAGGGAGGATCACACAGACACTCTTTATCCAAGCTAGGAAAGGACTGAATCCCCTTTACTCTTTTCAGAAAACTACAGGTGAAATATATTTCCTTTATGGCTCTAGACTAGCAAGAAAAATGGAATGAATAAACATGAAATGTGGAAAAAGGGGAGAGTCCCTGCTATCGCATCACGGTAAATGAAGTGGTGAAGACAGACTTAAAACTGATATTTTCCATTAAAAAATACACTTCTACCATCTCTGACAAAATACAGTTCACTGCCATTTAGACCTTACCAGCAGCTGTAGAGGAATTATCTGACTTCAAATGAAATAAAGGCTGTCCTGAGCCACAAGAAAAAAAGACCAAGACGTAGGATAAAGAGCCGGAGTCCCGCTATCCCACCATCACACCTTGCCCTGAGGACACAGCTGGTCTCTGGACCCATCCTGGCAATGGGAGAAGACCCATCTCAGACTCAACAGGTTCACATGGAAGTTTTATTCCTTTTATTCCCCCAAAAGCCACAGACGGTGCAGTGCTGCAACTGGCCAACCATGTTCTAATTAAGCAATAGTAGTTTCAGCAGAGACTATTTCCTGGGGATTAATGACCAACAGAGAAGCGGTTGATGATCTGAGGCCCATTAATGCCAGTTAGTCATTAATCCCCAGCTATACCCTGTATCTAAGTCATTACAGATATCACTAGATTGGGGCACGGACTTCTTGTGTGGATAGTTATTATTGGTTTGAGTGCTCGCTGTTGCAAGGCTTTGCTATTGCTCATAAGCTGAGGGAGAGACAGGAGGAAGTAACATTTCTGATTAGGAAGGTTTAAGCCTCAGAACACCAAACTTCCTGAGTTCAGATAAGCTCCCTAATCTCTTTGCAACTAAATTACATCACCTTGAAAGAGAAATAAAGATTACCTATTTACAAGATGCACAGATAAATCATCAGCAATGTAAGCTTCCACTTGTCAGAGTATCACGCTGTTCACCAGCCTCACACTTTGCTCCAGAAATGATTAAAAATGAAAAAAAAATAAGGCAAAAAAGATAAGAACAAGGAATGGCTGAAGTCCAGTACCTAGAGAAAGGTGCACGGCACCCTCTGAGGTTTGCTGCCTTTTGTGTTCTCTCATGATGCTGGTGAGGCAGAACCAGCCTGGAAAGCACACGAAAGGGCAGTGGATCCAGGGATGCTCCAGGAAGCTGTGCTGATAACCCAGCACTTGGCAGTTTCCCTTTGGATGAAGCTCACGTGGGATATCCCATCTTGAGCCTAACAGTTCCTGTGCTGCTGAAAATCTCTATTGAATTAGGAGTTAATTAGGGCCAGGTGGTTTATGCTTACTGCAGGTATTGTGGCACCTTCCACAAGAACATCAAGGGCTGTGGAAAGTTCCAGCTAATTGGTCTGCCTGTATAAAGTTGTTATTATTAGTAGTTCTACTATTATTACTTCTAATGTATAACAGACACAGCTCCCCCATGCCCTGAACTGTATCCTTGTCTCGCCGTTGCCTATTAATATCCTCTGCGTATGAGACATTGCCTGTCGGAGCAGTCTGTCACTCCTTCTTCACTCACTGTCGCTGAAGAATATATTCTTTCCTGTTAAAATCCTAACAATAATCCAGGTTATTCATTCTCTAGTAATCCTGGCAACTAAGTGGACCAGACATAGCTGGAGGAGAAGGAAGGACCAGCAACCATTTTATGTCTTTGAGCATGTGTAATAAAAATATCTATTAACTCCAGCGCATAGGTTGTGATTTACTTTAATTACAATATCGGAAAGAGAAACACATGAAAGAGCAGTGTCACATATTAGATCACTGCACCAAGGAATGCTATATACTACTGATTAATACACTGCTTCAGATAGATGCACTGCTCTGATCCATTTGGCCAACTCACAGCAAAAGCAGGTAATAAGTTGTGCAGGTGGAAATTGCCCACAGCACTCCTGTATGCAGACACAGTCACCTCATAAAATAATATTCACAATACTAAAAAAAAAAAAAAAAAAAAAATCCAATTAGTGTCTAAAAATCCCAAGACATGATACTACTTGGGGGGAAAAAAAAAAAAAGAGGGGAAAAATCCCCTCTAAGGCTTGATACCTTGACAACCAACAGGTTATATTTTGCTTTTATTGTCTACAAAGAAATGAGAAAGAGAGAAGAGCTGTGAGAGCGGGTGTCTCAGAGAGACGCCTTGCAACGGGAGTAAGACATTGCTCCTTGTTTAACATCTCATTGCTAATTGCAGTTCCTGGCTGCACATTGAGCTGGTTCCACCAGGCACCACGGTACTGAAATCCACTGCTTCAGAGAGAAAAATCACACGCACAACTCCTACCATGGTGGACCAGCTGCAGAGTTCTAATGGGAATTTCCTCCCGGACCCTCTGAGGAACAGTTTGTTCCCAGTCTATTATTAACTTTCCATCCGTTGTCTCCAGAAGAGATGGGGTGCACAGTGCTGGCTAGAGAATGATAATCAGCTTCTCCAAATGCAACTGGCAGGTGAATTAGCTGTCCCATTATGTCCCACTTTAATTCACCTGGCACCTCGTACCCGCATGATTTGGTGGACGTGGACATCTCTAGCACTGCTAAGAGTTAGACCCGATGGGGCTCATCACAGAGTATTCCTTCCACAAAATCACATCAAGAGATTTTTAAAAAAACCCACACCTTTGGCCTTAGCCCCTGTATCTCAGCATCTCCTGTACAAAACAGAGAACCTCCTCTCTGCTGGTGCCTGTGACACATGAAATAGTGTCAGGAGGACTCCAGCTATTTCACTCCACAGCCTTCCTTGGACCTCTGGCCCAGGCTGTGCTTACCCCATCGCCTTCTGTCCGACTCAATCTGTTCCTCAGAGCACTACGAGAGCTCCTGGGGCCACAGTTACATGCTCAGTACGGAGCAAAGGGGGGGGGTTTCCTACTTTATTCCCTTTCTATAACAGAGAAAGAAGCTTTCAGGAAAGAGAAAGACAGAAAGGAGGAGAGTAAAAAGGAATTCTAACCCCCCTTCAATGATTCTGAAGTAGGCTTTTCTGTACATACCTCAAGCTTATTTCACCTAGACTTCCTTCAGCTCACCGGCACAAAAGAACTTGTAAGTGCTAGGTCTGATATGGTTCATTAATAGAAGTACCTAATCCCAATGCATCTCATACACAAAAGCAAGCTTAAATCCAAACCTTTTGCTTCTGACTACTTTTTAGATTAATCTAACTGCATATGATGGCTAACCAGCCACCTGGCACATGATGGTTTTTTGGAAAAGGAAAGAATTTCTATGAGATTTTTGCCCTCATTGCTTTAGTGCAAAGGACAGAAGAAATCCTGGACAGCTTTGCTCCCTGTCCCCTTTCATGGAAGCCCCAGAAAGAGGGCTTGTCATCTACTAATGAAAGGGTCTCCTACTTGCCAGAGGCCACCGAGCCGGGGCTCTCTGGGGATGCACTAGAAGGTTTAGTGTGGCTCTGCCCGGGTGTACCAGTGTGTCCTGGGGACAAAGGGAGGGACAGGACTGTGTCTGGGTGTATCGCAGGGTACAGTCCAACAGTTCTATCCAAGTCGCTCCCCAGGCGCTGCTGTGACAGCCCTGCTGCACCAAGGGCACCCAAAATCAACTAGAGGAAAGGCTTTGGTTTCCAGGGGTGACATACACAGGGATGAGGGTACACGTACACGGGGGAAACAGCCTCTTTGGAAGAAGAATGTCATTAGCAGCTGCCTTGCCTCACCTCTGCCCTTTGCGGGAGAGAAAGAAATTATCCCCAGGAGCATCTCCGTGGAGTGGAGCCTGGTGGCACTTTCCACCTCATGCGTATCTTGTTTATTCTAAGTGGAGCTACAAATCTGTCGAGTGAGCATTTTGTTTTGATTAAAAATTAATAGCTGCTTTTGACCCAGGTGGATTAATTTCACTTTCACCGAGTATCAAGTTAATTGACACAAACTACTGTCAGGTGAAAGAACCAATTAACAAACTGTAAGGAGGACTCCTCTCCCCCTCCCTCCCTCCTTCTCTCCCCCAAATGTTGTTTTGACTGAAGTTGGTTTTTTTTTCCTTTTAATAGAAAAATTTCATCTCAGCAGAATGAGATTAATTACTTAACAAAGAGAGGAACAAAAGGAAGCAGAGGGTGGGGGCAGTGAAGAGGAGGAGGGAGGGTTTGCTGGTGAGGTGCTGCAGAGGAGGGCTTGGGAAGGAGCCCTGCTCCTGCCTCTGGGCTGGCGAGGGTTGTTCTCACCAATTAACTGCCACTTCCAAGATTATCAGTCAGCAGGGTTTGGAGCGTGGTTGTGGTTTATTGCAGTTTGGTAAAGGTCTTTGATAAGGTCCCCAGGACATGACAGCAAGGTCACTCGAATCATTCGAATAAAGAGCAGGCAGAATCCATCCCAAGTGCAAACCAGCCCAGAGCACAATTCAGCAGCGAGAGCCAGAAAAACATCCCTCTCATTTTTTATATTTAAAACAGAAGTTTTCTATAGCGATGCATTATGAATAAGAGCATGTGTTAGCCTAGGAAAATCAAAGTAGTTCCTTATTTAATGCTTGTTAAACGTAAGGCAGCCCAGCCTTCACTGGTTGAGCTTTATGGATTGCTGTTCGGAGCCTGGAAGAGCGAGGGGCTGGCAGGGAGGGCTGGCAGAAGAGCCAGGGTTTGGCCAGTGTTTCAAGCAGCTACACACGACCCCTCTCAGAGAAATGAAAGAATGCTTTCCAGTTTACATTTTGTCAGCACGGCTATTAGGAACTCAGGGGTACTTTTTCTACCTTCTTAAAATACATCATTCACAGTGACTTGTGTTTCCAAGTATCATTTTCAAACTGTCTTCTGCCAGAGAAGGTGAATTCCCGCAGAGAAGAGGAGGTGTAAAAAGCCAGTTAGGTGTGCAACTCTGGGAAAGTCAAACCAAGTTGGCTGATTTGCTGATGTCCTTCTGAAAATCCCATAAGCCTATTTACATCTCCAGGCATCCAAATGCCATCTACGGATCTTGTTCTTAGCAATTCATGTGATTTGGACATCTACACATCCTATGTCTATTTAGAAAATTAAATGTTGTCTCCTAGATTGTCTGGCTGGGTTTGAAAATCTATTCCAAGCTGCTAACACTGTGGCTTAAGTTTTATTCTAGAAGTTGCTTAACTAGGCAAATATTTTCAGTTATATATTTTTTTTCCTTTACTTACAGAAGTCATACTTATAGCACTTCATTTGTCCTCTTGAGACTGTTTGTTCAAACCATTCTTTTACATCCTTAGCCACTATTCCACCCCAGAGACCAGCTACAAGCTTTTCCCATTATTAATTTTTTATTCAAAGAAACAGCTAGAAAATCCATTAAGGGGGGGAAGGGGAGTGAAGGAGAAAAGGATAAAAGAAGAAAGAGAAAAGGATAAAAGGAGAAAGAGAAAAGGAGAAAAGGGGAGAGAGAAAAGGAGAAAAGGGGAGAGAGACCTTTCCCAGACAACAGAAGACAGCTGGCCAACTTCTTCACTAGGACTTTGTCTACTTCCTCGCACATTTGAAGACCTTTCCCAAATGCTCTGTTACCCCCCAATAACGATGTGTAGTGCTGCAGAAGGGAAAAGATCACACTCAGTCTCCACAAAGGGAAAGAACAACAGCATCCATTGCAGGGAATGCCCCAGTATGGGCTGCGAGCTGCTCAGGTGTGCCCATGAAGAGTATCTATATCAATACAATGACAAGAGCTAAGGAAACATCTACATGAAGGTGTGAAATACTTAAAACAGAAGCAGAAAGGGTTTGGAACAAGCTCCAATGGGAGCATGCACAGGTTCCCCCCCAAAGAGGAGGGCTGGCTGCCCCCAGCCTTTATGTGGCAGCATCAATTCATTAGCAGAGCTGTGCCTGAAAGCCCTGTCACCGCACAACGTGTGTCCACTCGTTACGTGTGGGCTCCCAGTGATCACATGCTGGCGAAGGACTAGAAACATACCTGCCTGCCTCTGACATCCAGAGAACGGAGAGAAAATGAAAGGAGGAAATTGCAATTCAATTCAGTGCATATGGAGAATAAAGAGCCATCGTTTCATATGCCCTGGCTTATCCTTCCCTTTGGTTTAGGTTAAAAAATATACAGTATTAGCTGCCCTTTCCTCTTGGGAAATGAGCAACACAGGTAATGGAAACCAATAGAGAACTGTCATGTGTGTTCCTGCAATCTGTCTGCACTGAGGTGATTCCTGTTACGTCCCACATCTGACCCAGGGGGAAAAGCAACTGTTCAAATGAAACCAGGGGACAAATCCTCCCGATCGTTTTTCCCCTTCATGTCTTCCCAACCTGGCACTGATCTGAAAAGCCACAGACACCTCAGCACTGCCAAGAAACGCTTAACCTAAAGTAACAAACCAACTAAAGCTCCCCACATTTCTTGGAGGACATTGGCCAAGATTTGGCTAGTTGCTGGATATTCAAGGATGCACACAAAAACTCCTGGATATGAATTCTCCATAGCATAACCCTTCTTGTGACAGCCCACAGCGGTTACGCTCCAGTCTCTTTCTTTCCATTAACTTTTAGGCTACAAGGGATACACGTTAAAACCTGCAAGAGGAGGTAAGATACTGGATTTGTTGGGAGCACGATGAGGAGATTCCAACTGCCAGGGAGAAGAGCAATTCATGAGATGGATTGCAGGTTTTTACTCCTCCTGCCCATCGCAGCCTCTTCCCCGTTATCTCTCGTGACACCTGAGCAAGGGCACTGAGGTAATTTTTTATCCCACTTATAAAAACAGGGCGAGAACAAACATGCCCAGGTTTTCAATTGGGTTTTAACCATGGAGTCTGGCATTGTGACCTCAGCTATGGTTGTCTGAGGGACACAAATGACTCAGCCCTGGCAATTCATGTTCCAGGAGCTCCTCCACCAACTGCAAATTAAAGGAAAGGGTCAGCTTCATTTAGCACTAACTTCTGTCTTCATTTCATGCTCAGAGGATAGCGCCCGGGCTACAGCCTTCGCTGATGCAAATCAAGGAAAGCTCAGTAGTAATCAGTGTTAGACTGATTTATAACAACTGAAAATCTAGCCCCTTACAAGGTCAATATTAGCAAAAGAAAGGAGGGAATGTGATGGTATTTACTGTGGATTTTATAAGTAAAGGTACTCCAGGGTGGGGGAAGGAGTATCTTACATGGGAATCTTGCACTTGGCTTTTGTGAATATTTCTGTTAAAGGCAGGTGTGGAGGGGAATCACAAACACTAGAATATCAATCTTGGTAACTAACAAAAGAATTCTTCAAAATGTGCTTTCTCTGGAATTCTGTTTTTCCTGCATCACTGTTTCACCGCTCTTCACATCCTTAGAAATTTATCTAAGTCCTGTAGGCAGCAATCAGTTAAATAAACTTATGATGGCTTATTGCTTAGTATATTACTTGGGCCTTTTCTCTTTCAGATCTCTTACAAATGTGAACTGGTATTTCTGCCCTTGTGAAAATGTGCTTAGTAGTTTTATTGCACAGACCTTTCTGCACAAAGATGAAATGAAGTATCTGTCACTACAACTGGTTCTCAACTGGTACCAAATTTAATTATCCCCCCCCCATCCCATTTATTCACCACATTTACTGAAATCTAGAAAACTGCAGTAGTTGGTCATTATCTAAAAGAGAAAAACGGCGTTAACAGTATCTACAGATCAGCATGAATGCCTCCTACTAAAAGAATCTATTTCTAACTAGTTCTTGATATTTCCATTAAATGAAATCACTTGTCTGATAAGCTGTGGCCTGGAATCTTTTTCGGCTGGTAAGTCCTGAGTAAGCAGCCACACGAAAAAGCACTGAAGTTCTTAAATGAGAATCTCTAGGAAGCCTCATTTCATTGATTTACTTCACTTAGATGGCCGAGGGGAAACTATCTAGTGTGGCACGGAGAAATTAGGGATGATGCACAACTTACCTGACCAGTTAAAGCACTGCAATGGCCAGATTCCAACTCAGATGGTACAGACGATATTCTTTCTACAGTATCCATTTGATTAATGGGGTTGGAACCTGGTGATCTTCAAGGTCCCTTCTCACCTGCAACATTCTATGATTCTAGGATTCTGTGATACAACAATGTCTGCTTAGATATTCCAGAACACAGAGAGGTACGGGTGAAATGAGTCCTCTTTCTCTGTTTTACATTACGCTCAAATTCTTCACATGACATTGAAGCAACACCCTCCTCTTACTTTGATGTGCATTCTTCCTGGGTGTGTAGACTGCAGTTTATAGGTAATAATAGACATTTGAGATTAAAAGAACATTTAAAACACAGGAATGACTACAGCTTGTATTTTGCTTTTATGCCACATCCCAGCTTTCCAAACCAAAAACCAGACAAACACAAAGCCCCAACAACCACAATGGGTTTTGCTCCTCTTTTTGAAGTTATTGGTGATGGCAAAAGCATGAGATCACACCTATAAAACTGCTCCTCCTCACCTGGAAGCGGATCAGCACTTATGCCGTTCCAGAGATCCACTTCCTGTTAATAAAAAGGCAATTTCTTCAGGTAACAAAGCGGTTTACTCTTGGCAGTAAGCCAGGAAGCTTAAAGAGAAACCTTGAATTCTGAAAACATAATAGACAAGGGACTCAGCTTAAGAAAAGATTTCATCTATCAACTAACAAGAGGCTGGGGTCATGAAGTAGGGTATTCTTTATACTTGAGAGACCAAGCTAAAAGTCTTAAAAATGTACAAGAAAACCCTGGCTGGAACGCTCTCTGGATGTAATAGAGGTTGCAGCTTCAAGAAGGCTTATCATTTCTCCTGACATTCTGACAGGAATGTGTAATATAGAAGTTTAGCAGTGTGGGCAGGTTAAATTATACTAGGCAGGAGAAATCATTTCAATGTGAATTGAAGCGTTTACTCTTGTCCACTTCCAGCTCCAGCTTGTTATTCTCCCTGCTTCCCATAGCTTCAGGTTTTTAACAGAAAAGCTTCATTTCAGAACCGATGTTGGGTAGGGGCTGCTTTGGTTCTAGGATTTGGTATTTACTCAAAAAACACCCTTAACACACTACTAAAGTGTGACTTCCTCATCTGTGGAATTTTGTATGTATTTTCTATGTATTTTTCTACATGTTCTGTGTATTTTTCTTTAATGTATTTACCTGGTATGGCAAATACTGTGGTAAACAGATTATGTATTGAGCAATATGGTTATGAGAAGTTTTGATTGAACCTTAGTGAATTTATATACAGAAAATAGTCTCATGAATAAGAATGAACTTCCAGAAAAAATGTGCCATTTCCACGTGAAAAAGAGCAGGGAAAAAGCATTTTCACCTTCAGACCTTCTTTCTTATGAGAAAAAAAAAAAAAAAACCAACACAAAAACTGCTCAGTAAGCCTCCTTGGTCTGCTTTTCATGGGGTCAAGGAACACCCTCTGCCCTTTCTACCTGTCCCAGAAGCCCAAAGTATCAGCTTTTCTACTTTTCCAGAAGGGTGCAACCCACCCCACAACACAGCCCGGACGACACACAGTCATTAACCCTAAACCTAGGAGGCAAAACAGTATATGTAACGTCTATGTGTAAAGAAATATATAAAGAAATACTGCTGTAAATTGTCCCCTATAGCAAACCCACCTGGACATGTTCCTGTCCAACCTGCTCTGGGTGGGCCTGCTCTGGCAGGGGGTTGGACTAGATGATCTCCAGGGGTCCCTTCCAACCCCATATCATTCTGTGATTCTGCAGTCCATTCTGAGTTACCTTGAAGCACAAGCCCCTCCTGAAAGTGATGGAGCTCCCAGACCCTGAACCAGCTGAGAGGTCCTTCTCGTCTAACTCTTTACCTAAGGCTTTTTTGCCATCTCTGAGAGATAGTTAAGCTTTTTTACCAACTCTAAACATTTTCCTTAGCATCTGTAGGTAGACTCATTCCTATTTCCAATTAATTTTTGAAAGCAGGGTGCTTGGTGTCATTTAGCACTTTAAGTGGACACTAATTAATGGTAAATTACAATAAAATTTATACTGAATTACCTATGCACCTGCATTAGTAGCCAATGAGTTCATTCTGATTAATGTTATCCCAGGAAGTGGCAGGGATTTTGCAATGATTTGCTAAAGTAGCAAACTGAAAGCTCTTTAGTCAGGTTTTCCATTAACAAAAACAAGCATTAAATTACTTAAAGACAACCATTAATTTAAATAAGTGTTTTGTTACCGTACATATAAATCATGCCCAGAAAAAAAACTTCAAAAGCATCACAGCTGTCACACCATCTCAAAACCCACAGTGTGAAAGTGGTCACCCCTCATTTTCATGCCCAAACTCACCAGAAATCACATACTGAGCCAGGATGTGACCGAGAATCGCAGACTCAGGCATCCCTCACACGGGATGAAACGTGAAACAACGCTATGGATTTTAATAGAGTAAATCCTACGTGGCACTAATCTTACTGAGACCTGTCAGATCCATGTACAGAACCAGGAACACTACGCTGCCATCCCAGCAGTCCTGAGAGATGCTTTCCACATCAAACCCGACAGTTCCCACACTGCATTCTTCAGTTCTGCAGAGAGTACTTGCTGGGGATGACAGCAAGTGACATCAGAGGATCCTTAAATCTCTGGGACAATGGGCCACAACTGGTCTCCGAAATGTCCTGGGGAACACCATGCCCCTTACACAAACTGTCCCATTGGCACTCCGGGGTAGCGATGCTCCACAAACCCTCTGCAGGCTGCTCCGAGGTCCCCTGGTTTCTAAGCAATGCACAGACTAAACTAAGGAAAAAACCAAAATGAAACAAAATTTTGACTGGGAGACCTCGGCTGTGGGAGATGTGTGTTTCCTCGATCTGCTACTGAAATGACTGGTTTATTTCATTTCTTTGTACTTAATTTCCCCTCCAATTTACACAATGTCATTAATTATATCAAAAGATTTGGGAGACAAGGATAGTGTCTCTCAGCCTGTCTGTACTGTCCATAGGTCAACAAGAATCTGATGTGAAGGGGTTTCTGAGGGCTGCCGTACAGAAACAACACCACAAAAATAATAAAATATCATTTGGATTTCAGGCTTTGGTTGCAGAAAGTCTTCCTTCTTGAACCTTATGTTTATATTGAAACAGAGCCCCAGACAAAGACTGTGTAAGGAGTCAGTTTGGAGCTACTGTTATTCTTGGACCAAGAAAGAGAAACAAAAGCTCGGTAGCGATCGTAGGGAAGTGGTGACGGAGCCGCTCTTTCATTGCATTTTTGATGACATATGACAAGCACGAACATCGATCTTCCAGCGTGTTTGTATTTCCCTGGGAGTACAAGATACTATGGATTTCTACCATATTGAAAACAACAGCCTTGACTTAACACCCTCGGGGTGCCCTCTACAACTGATCTCATTCAGGCAGCAGCCCCTCTGCTTTACCCCGGTGCTCCGACACCGTCAATCACAGCGCCCCTGGAAGAGCACAAAGAGAAGTGGCTCCATTCAGGCAGTGACGGTGACACTTCCTACCTCTTCAGCTACGTCAAGTGGAGGAACTCTAAGTGTTTTACAGAAAATTAGCCGAGCCTCTTAGTTCCTGTGAATAGGTAAATTCAAAAGCAGGATGGCCTCCCCAGGGCACCAGTCTGAGACGCTCCAACACCCCCTGCTCCGGGACGGACATCCTCAGTGGATCATTACAAAGGTAAGGAGGGTCACACGCTGCTGGACTGAGGTCACAGAAATGTCTGAGAGAGAGAAACTGAGCTACTGAGAGTTGAAATGATTCATGCACGCCAGCAAGAGAGGAGGGCATGGGACAGAAGACAGAACTGCATTAAGGGGGGAGGCTGAATGGTTTTCAGTGCTCCCTTCCCCTGCTCTCACAGAAGGGATGTGTCCCTCCCCAGCCACAGCCCACTGGGTTCACCCTGTCGTGTCCCAAATCTTATTTATTCCCCTGCTCTAAAATAGCAGACACCTCTCCTCCCTGCACTCAAGATTCTGAAAAACACAACAAGGCAAGACAAAAGGCTGTAAATGCATCAACAAGAAGAATCCCCCAAAAAAAGTCCCGTTGACACATAAAAATGCCAACAGAAGCAAAGTTTTCCAAACGGGGTTACTTCTAAGCATTTGGCACACACAGCCCCAAACTAACTTCTCCATCCTCCTCCCCAGCCTCTAGCTGAGAATTTGTATTCAGTGGGCAACCCAGAGCCAAAAACGCAGCCCCCTACCAGCCCCCCAAGCAAACAGTACCACCAAGGTGTTGCCAGAAGTTAACAATTTGAAAACATGGCGTGTCTCACCCGTTCCTAGAGCAGCCCCTTAAACTGAGATTATTGGAGACTGTCACTCATCGCTTGGTTTGTCTAGGATCTGCTAAGTGTTTCTCTATAAATTCATCACTCAGTGCCCATTCACAGCCGTGCATTAACTGCTCGGTTTTCTCTGAAAGTAAGGAATTTGATATGACACATAAGTCACCATAAACTCTACAGGATTAAGTAAGTTATTGCATCTTCCAGCACAACTGGTTTCTACAAATGATACCCTGGAAAATGACATTATCGCTCAGTGATTTGGTTCAATCTGATTGCTACAGTTAATGTAATAATGTAACCCAATTAGGATGCTTTTGTTATGAATGAACAACCTTGTTTAATATTGTCTGACTGTCCAGAGTCGGCTTAAATGTGATGTTGAGACGGCCTGTGAAGCCCAGAAATTCAGTGCTGCATTTTAAGAGGAGATACTGGCATGAATCAGAAAGCTCAGGCAATTTTTAAAGACACAAAGGTCGTCCTAGTGCTTCCTACTAGATGAAAACTCCAAAGCAGGCATCTTTGTAATGCCCGGATGCAAATTCAGACTTTTGACAGAGTTCAGAGAAAGGCTTTAGAGAATCAACACACACGATTTGACTCTCATTTCCAAAGCAAAGCACGGCAGGTTCACCCTAAGCTTTTCTTCCACATTTCTCAGCTCTCCAACATCTCTATGAGAAGCAGACAACACGAGGTCTGGCTCTACAGCCTGGTGGCTTGTCCTTCCAAGAGATAAACCAGAGACAACAAGGTGCAGGCAGAGACTTCCCAGGAACCGTTACCTCGTCTGCGGGCACGGAGTGGGACGGGGGAGAAGAGGTGACAGGAAACCTGCACGGGATTAACGCAAGGTGAAAGTCCAGACAGATCCTTACCCTGCTGGTACCTGCGGGCTCAACCCTAATTCAAACCACCTTCTAGTCTCTTCCTTCTACCCTGTTTGGGGAATTTCTGGAATCCAAGACACACAGTAGCTGTATTTTACCACTTCCAAGTCCACAATACCCTTGTTAGTGCTGAGCCAGATGGAGAGAAATATGCAGAAAACCAAAGCGGTACTTGCTGGAATCCTGCTCAATTCATTGGTGCATGCATTTAATTTCCTGTCTCCTTGTTTTCAGCCTGTCCTTGGATATGTTTGTGAGAAACCTGAGATGGTTACATGTGTTGTGGCCTCCAAGACTCTTAAAAACATGAAATAATTACCATGCCTTCAAGATCTTTTTTTTTTCCTTTCTCTCTTTCTTTCTAAAGAAACCTCCAAAGAAATGTCTCACCTTCTCAGTTCTCAAGCCGAAGACTTTTTTTCTATTCAAGGAAATGTGAGAACAGACACTCAGGAATGGGGAGCATACCTCATACACGAATATAAAACCTGATTTGTTATGAAAAACAGATGTTATTCAATAGCATAAAGTGTATATGAATATTATACTTGAATAACATATAGTAACATATAGTCCTTAAAGAAACACTTTTTACAATCTAGATATGTTGGGACATGGCCAAACTCCAAGATCCACAGATTGAATTTCTGTCTGTCTCCATTCACACATACCATACATGCATGCTCATTAATACCTTCTCCCAAATACACATACAAAGCATATATCTAATCAAGAGATAGCTATATATAGGTATATTGATCATGAGAAACACGCCAGCATGTTTCAGCGCATAGATTTCCTTTCAGGATATCTAATCATGTTTTCATGTGAAAAGTTTACAAACACTTGTGCAAAACAAGACACACCTGACAGATTTCTTTAAGCAAGCATCTCAGTCGAAACAATCTAAATTAAATTTAAAATCCACATCACCCAGGGTAACTTTTTTCCAAAGGCTGGATTTCAGGGACAGAGAGTGTGTGTGCACACGTATGATGTGTGCACACACAGACACAAACCTATTTCCTCGCTGACTTGAGATCCCAGCTCTGGTTACATGCGGGACCAGAAAACCACACTGTGATTTTACTTTATCTCTGCATGGGTGGCACCCTGAAAATGAAATGCTGCCTGGCATTCCCACGTACTCTAACAACCTTCACGGAACTACTTTGATTAAAGTTTTGCTACATGTAAAAAAAAAAAGATGTACCACTAAAATGTGAACAAGCAAAACTATCTATCATTTGGTATGTCTTTCTTATTGTGATCTAAGCTACCAGGAAGGCTTTTGGAATTTGCATGTTATCCTTAGAGATGTCTGCAACTGTCTCTTCTGTTTCTCATACAGCACTGAGCACATCATCAGCTTTAATCTTTAATCTCTTCTTCCTCTCTCCTCCCCTACAGAGAATCAAATCCTACCATCTATACACAGATAAAACTCTCAGGCCCGGTAAAGTTTGACTCTAAGTTTTGCAATAAAGATGGCAAGATTTATTGCCAGGAATGTATTATAGAAAAAAAAAAAAAACAAAAATCAAGTAGTCTAAATCAGTATCACGTCCCAAAATTTCTGTCCTAGGTGACAGAACAGCAAAAGCAGAGTGCACCTTGGCAGCCTGGCTTAGATCGGGGAGATCCTTCGAACCCCACCAGCTTCTAGGGAGCAGCATATGACTGGATGAGCCCCATCACTCTGTCTCTCCCCACTGCCAATATAAATGCAATTAAACACTTCAAAAGACAAACCAAAAAAGCTAAACAAACAAACCCAAGTGTTTTCCATCTTTCCTCCATCTGCTAATTCACACGAAATAAGGAGGACAGAAAAGAACAACTTCTAGGATTCCAAACACATACACCACCTACGTACCTTACAGAAATACTCTACATAATTATGTACCTTTTGCCTGAAAGTATTATAGATATTAGTGCTGCTGTGGGGAGGAAAGCTTGTGGGCAGCACATACATGTATTGTAGATATTTATAAAACCACGAGGAGGCTGCAAGAAAATGATCTTGGGGTATATATTATGCTTTTTCAAGAAGCATTTAAAACCACTACTATATTCTATTTAATCTCTCCCCTAAGTTTCCTTAACATGCATTTCTCAGTATAGCTATACCTCTAATTTTGAACGTCAATGTGTATAAACACACATGTTGCAAATAAGGTACATCTACATAAACAGATACATTCAATGAAAACAATGTATATTATTTTCATAGTATGCACGTGTATACGTAAAAACACATGCTGCAAAATAATATATATGTAGATATGCCATAGCTGATATTTTAGGATCCTATACCAGAACAGTGGTTATTATATAAAAATGATAAAAATTTAGAATAATGAATACAGGTATGTACAGCTACAGTTCTATATATAAATCTGCATACTGCATATATGCATAAAGCACAAAATAGAGCACAACATGACCATACAAATATAACATCAATGTTTGGTGCATGTGCATGTTACATGTTGGTTATGGATCACGGGACATTTAATACTCACACATCACTCCACAAACCTGGATATTTTTGCTACAAATTTTAATTTTCCTCCAATGATTTTATTTTTTATCCAGCCTGCAAATGATACTTTTTAAAACCTGCTGGTTGAGCAGTATTTTAAGGTACTGACGTGAGAGTGTCTGGACTCTGGGAGCCCCGCACACCCCAGGAGGAGCATCTGCACCAGCCTCCCCCTGTTCTCGATTGTTTACTCAACTGCCAGAAGATGCTCTGAAGCCCTGGGGAGAGCAAAACCTGTTTGGGCCATTGACATTGAGAATCCTTGGTGCAGGAAGTCAGGACCTTGGAGGTATCCATCATCGCGGCTGCCTGAAGGCAGGCTGGAGCCAAGGAACTCGCCCGAGAAGCTAGTAAAATTTTAATGCACTCTGTAGTGCGGTCATGTCATACTCAGTTATGGCAAATAATCCCAGATGCCTGCAGAGGTAAAATGGAGCTGTAATGTGCTTGCCTCCTAACCCGAGCTGACAGCAATGATGTACGACTACCATTAGCGGAAAATATCACTTCAACTAACCCATGATCCAGCTCCGCTAAGGGTCATATTATCCATGAGGAACAAATTACACTCCCAAAGTAAATACAAATTTTCTACACGAAATGGGTACAAAAAAAAGGAAAGGGGAGCCGGGCGGGGGGGAAGGGGGAGCGAGGAGTGATACGTTACCTATGACAACATGCTGCCGAGTGACAAAGATGATAAAGGACAGGACAAATCAGGGGCTGAGAGCGCGGTGGCACAGCCAGCCCGGAGAGCACGTCCCCACGCCTGTAAACAACATGTTCGCTCCCCTTAGTGGCAAACGCATCATCTTTTACAGCAAACATGCTTGGCTCGGATTTTATTACCACTCTAGCTGTAGGGACCCTGTATGTGGCACATCAAATGAATAAAAAGGATCCTTATCTTTCCTCCTAATGGGCCTTAAACAGTAAGAAATACTTCATGATTGCCTGAGCGTTGCTGGCATATAAAGTCTGGGTGATCTTTCACCCTCAGGGCAAGTTTAAGGTGCTGCATTTTCCAGAGTTAAAAGACAACACCTGTATAAATACGCGGTATAAATCGCACTGATGGGAAACATCCTGGCTTTGCAGAAGCAGTTTGAGGGATAATACTGAGAAACTATTTCTCTAATCCTATCCTTAGCCAAAATAAATATATACCAAACAGTAAGATATCAGTATCCCATGACCTGAAGTAATTGCTTAAAACTGGGTTCTCAACGACCGTTTCCCCACGGAGCCTTGCTTGCTAAACACGTTGGTACCCACCACCCAAGGAGTTTTTTCAAGAATGAAGCTCCTTCTTCTCATAAATAATCCCCTTGTCCTGGCAGGACAGCAATGTGCCCCTGCTCAGGGCAAGGGCAGAACAGGCTACTTGGCCTCCTTCTACCAGCCACGCAGACCCCAGGGAGGTCCAGTCTGGGGAGAGAAGGCCCCAGCATGAACCCTTCCTGGAGCTCCCACATAAAAGTCCATCCCCATATTGCAGCCAATCCCCGTCCCGAACCTCAGGACCTCCCAGTCCCACCAGAGCTCCCTTTCCAGTGGTTTTCCCTGGCCATACCCCTTCCATCCCTGGCTGGGAGTGCCAGGGAATGTCTCGCACAACCTGAAGCCACACACTGATTTCTCAGGTCTCTTACTAGGCTGATGATGACACACTTTATACTTTGAAGTTTTCCTCTAGGAATCACCCCATCCTCATATACCTGTGCTTAGAGTTCAAGAGTGTAGAGAAAGGATAAGAAAATCAGCTCTGACGACTCACCCCTCTTTCAATAGCTCAATGAACGCTGGGAGTTCCCTCTATGACCAACATTTTTCAGACCAGGAAAATTATAATCTATTATTTATACTCTAGCAGTGCATAAACACCAAAGTGAAACTCTAGTTGAGTTTTTAGACAGTAAGAAGAGTGCGGATATTATTGTATTACTGTATGGTCAAGGTGGTAGCCATATAATAAATTTTTATATTATATGGCTCCCAGTGATGTATCTGCTACAGCCCCACCATCCAGGTGGACATTTTTCTTTCAAATTCTACCCAAACTCTTCCTTCCCTCATGCCTCCCAGGAGTGAGGAAAAAATATTCTTTATACAGTTTTGTTTCCAAGCATCCTACTAAAAAATACCAAACTGATGCAACTCCCCACGTAAGAGTGAATTGCACCCGTCTATAAATGTAGCCTCTGTAATATATAAGATGGCATAAAGCAATTTCATCACCATTTAATCCATTTATGAAAGAGCTTTTACTTCCAGCAGCAGAATATACAGGACGCAGTCCTGTGCAAAGCGGCTATTTACCTTGGTCTTATGTTTTCAAGCACAGTTTATGGTGGGGTTGCTTTGGGTTCTTTCTGTCCCCAAAGAAAGGACAATTTGCTGTGCCCTGAACACGTTTGGGAGGAAAGGGAAGAACAGAGCAGCACTGAGATGGGACCAGCACAGCTGAAAACGATGGTCCATTTGCTCAGCAGAGACACAACTAAGCAAGACACTTGGAGGGCATGGAGCAAACAGCTTCTGAAGTTCACGACCAACAAACTTCACATTTCTTCAATGATACTGAAAGGCATGGTTTTAAGTACACCCATCCCAAGTTCCTCTTATAATAAATACATCAGAGTATTTATAATTATCTAAATCAGTTGAGTTTGTGAAGCTGGGCTAAAAATTTTAGGTTAGATTTTTCTAACTTGGTCATGAACACACTGGAAAGCAAACTACAGACAAACACAAATAAATAAACACTTGTATGTGTGGACATTTAACTACCAAACACTGAAATACAGTCTACATACTGGACTGGGCGACATACATCTGCCAAAATACTACTCCAAAATCTCTCTCCAAAGGCCATACACAAAATAATTGTCCCAAAGCACTTCAGAATTACACACAGAGTGTATGTGTGAACACTTCTGTGTATGTACAGACACACACAAATAACCATTCCTTTTATCTGAGTACACCAGAGCGACTGATGATATTTTTCCATGTCATATTCTTTGGTTCATGGTTCCTTTATATGCAATCAAATGTATTAGCATTATCAATAAAAACATTCTGATGCAAGAAATGTCATTCTTCAGCTCTCATGGTGCTTCCAATGGCCCTCAAGAGAAAAAACCCAAGTCTCCCAAGCAACACACTCCCACCAGCACAGGCTTCTTCAGCAAGCACAACTCCCACCCGTCCCAGTCCCCTCCCAACTGGGGGAACCTGTGTTATTCTTCCCCATTGACCATATAACGATGCTCTGCAAATTTAGCCACCAGTTTGATGGAGCGCTGTCCTCCCTTTGCATCCTACACAAAGTCCACCAAAAGCAAAGCCTGTCTCAGCAGGAACGCTGTGCTTGACCTGGAGCCATAACCTGCCACTCGTGGGCACTGGAGGAACCCATTTTAATGGGATCCAAGAGCCTCATCAAGTGAGAACTGATAGACACAGAATTAAGTCATGAATTGCAGGAATTTTTTTAAGTTGTATATCCTATCAAAGTTGGATAAAATTCAAGCAAAAATCAGGCTCTTCTCCTCTCAAATCAGGCATGAGTAACTGTGTACATTGCAAAGCAGTCCCCCTTGATCAATGAAATGTTTTCCTAAGAAGTGAAAAATCACTAAAGCGCCTCAGATTGAGCCTTAACTTTAAAATCAGTCTAATTATAATGAGTGGCGAGAGGAAATGGTAGAGATGGTGAATAAAGAAGGACCTTACTCCTTACCTCATCTATAGCACTCGACTTCCTTAGCAAAGCTGTTTGTACATCTTTTCAAAACAGGACTCCCTTTTATTTCCAGAAGACAAACTATGTGTTTGCACTTAACATTTTTAATATTGTATTAATTACCACGGGTATAATTTTCAAGACTGTATCTAGCTATCAGAGGATAATACAGTTGCACTTAAATTTGTCAGCTGTGCAATAGCTTGCCCTAATTTTAGATTATCAGCTCTGGAGACCTGCTCAAAGAGTAAGACTGACAGACTTTTTAATGGAGAAAATCTGAGTTCCCCTGGGATCCATACTTGTTTCTGATTCAGTAAGAAATCCCTGTGGCATTTGCTGAAAGGATCCCAGGATGGAAAATGACATCTCTCTAAGAATTAGTGCTTCACATTCTGATGCAAGTCATCCAAACACACTCTTCCCTCCACAGATGCGCTTGCTACCTCTTCAGGTTTTGCAGCAATAGGAGAGCAAAATGCCCACTTTGAATGCTCCAGTGCAGGCCTGTGTGCCAAATTGGAATGAAGGAGCATGAATCTATATAAATAGATAAATTATCCACCCAAAACATGTCATTTAAAACTGAGATGCTGACACAGCCTTAGCTACAGCACTGCTAAGCAGGGGCTGCATCATTTTTCAATTAAATATTCTTGTTTCTTCTTCCAGAGAAACCTCTGGAGAAATGTCTCATTTGAGGGCAGACATAGACAGAAAGTGACTCTGTCTGTCGGCTCCCAATTAAAGCCTTGGGAAGATGGATTGGAGGCACAGCCATCACCTAATAGAGATCAGATATCAACAGTGATTTACGCAGCCAGATAGATACATATCCAAGTGGGGGAAAAAATAATACTAACAGCCCAGGAGACATTACTTTTCCTACTCTGTCACCACTCAGCAGTCATCTGCTCCTCAGCTTCCCACGTCCTGCTCCTTCCTGCCTTCTACTTTACCGTGGTCCATCTAGTCATGCTTGAACCCGCTCGTCTTTCAGCCACCTCCATCTGTCACACACCTTTCATCACACTGATCTGCCATTTTTTATTCAAAGGCACTGCTCTATCTTTCTGGATTCCAGGTCTTATTTATTCTAGTAGAAATATGTACCTGTCTTGCATTATTTCTACCTCTCCTGGATCTCTTATTTCTCAGGCACACTGAAGGATCAGCGCAGGTTTGCCCTCAGAGATCCTAAATGAAGAAAAATTGTTTCCATTTTCTGAACAGCAAGTACAGAATTCATCTGCAGCAATACACCATACATTCTGTATGCTTTAGGATATCAAAATCTGACAGAGATGGTCCTAAAGTACAGCAGATCACCTCAGGGAAAGATGCTCCTGTGGGAAAAAAAGCTCCACAGTGCTTGGAATACATTGACCTAGGCCCGACCAAGAGCAATCCACAATTTGCTCCTAGAACAGCTCCATAGATGGAGGTGAATATCCTCATCATGAGATAAGACATTTGGGTCAAGGATCTTAGAATCTTCTAATCCTACTGCATACCCTCAGCTCTGGTGGTTATTAATGAAAACCGAGGATGCCCAGCACTGTTTATGAAACCATCAACCTCTTGCACAAGAGGTTTGGCACCCTCACTTCTCCCAGTGCTTTCTGCTCACAGGAATTTCTGGTCCTAAAAATGTTATTTTATTTAAAGTAGGAATTCAAAATCTTCTGGGTCCTATTGAAAGAGATCTAAAAGATCCTGCCTGTCTGAAGAAAGGAAGTTTCTACTTGTCAGTTAAACAAAGGAATAACGCACAGCCTCCTTTATAGTGTGTACTTTACCTGTCATCCAACAGCCCATTATCATGTCACGGCAGAGTGCACTTTTCTACAGGTCACTTTGTTTAAAATGACATGGATAATGCACATGTCAGCGAGCTGACAGTCCCGACCGTCCTTCAGAGATAAAAACCGCAAGACGAGCGCCTGTTCTTATCTGGGGTACATGCCTTGGTCTATCATCTAAGTCAGGCAGAACATGATTTCTCCAGAGAGCACTTTTTTCATTTCCTGATTTTAAGAAAATCAAATAAGCACCATTTGTCTTCATCTGAATATGCTTGACCTGCTCAAATGATGATGTCTCGCATTTTATAACAGGCTACATATGCTGAATTCAAATTAACAGCAGAACAAGGCCTTTAGATCTTTGCCTAGGCTGCCGGTGCAGGCTGAATAAATACACCAGGGTTAGCTGTCATCTTCCAGAATTGGGCCTGAGCGATAAAACTCAAAGCTGGGTCTGGTTCTGGGATTTGAAAAGCACTAAATTATTAGGGATATTTGGATCTGCAGTTAATCTCATTTCATTAGAGGGAAGACAAAATATAGATCGCAGAGATGAAACACACATCTGGATTTTAAATCCTTCCCACACAAGCACGGGGATATTCTGTGTGAGGTACAATTTTGAGTCTCTCATCCATTGTCTTGCAGAAACTACCCTGAAGCAGCCCAGCACCACCACCCCAAAAAGCTGCCTCTCTGCCTTTTTCTATTGGCACGCTCTAAGAGAAAAATACCATAAAACTGGCGGAGGTTTAGCTCCGTGAATGCAGCAGTGGCAGGAAATTACACTTCTAGTTCTGGGTGCCATAAACATAGGAGCTGAAATTCAGTTTATCATCTTCCACTGCATAAGGAACATCCTGAAAATGAATAATCACTTCACAGGATGGAATGTAATGGTAATGCATTAAAAATTCATATCTAAAAGTGCAGGTTAATATTCTGTGCAAAAACCCAACAAAACCTCCCCTTTCTGTTGTCACACTGATTAACTCCAGTGATTAGTTCCCTTATGAAAGGGAAATCACTGCAGTGCAAAGTAAACAGTGGTTCTTTAACATAGTTAGCAAATTATTAAGAAACATGAGGAAAAAAAACCCTCTACTTGGGAAATTACTGAAAAAGCTGAAGGGCAAAGCTTTGGTGGTTTGAAAATTTCCTTTGCTTCCTGCTACAAAGTCCTGTAGAAAGCAGATTAAATTAATGAAAGACTATTTCTGTATTCATTGTTTCCTTGTGGATTTTACAGCGTACTTATTCTTTTCTGTTGTAAAAGCTGCACACCAGCATGGTCATCTCTCCTCTTCTTGGCTTGACTTGGAGCTAGTTAACAGAACCACTCGTGAAACTCTAAATGATTCAATGTTATCATACGAATGATGTTTTCTGACATTATTTTACCCTCCCCCAACTCCCACCCCTCAATTTACCCAGTGAAAGAGGAGGCAAAAGTGATTACATTATGAAAACATCCCTTAAGGCTCAACATACAAATGAAACTCACAAAATCCAACCTGGAAAGAAAGAAATTAGACCAGTTTTTCTGCAATTATTATTTCATTTTTGCCCAAGAAGAAAGGTAGATGTTAGTCTGTTCACAATATAAAATTAGACATAAAAACGTGGATCAGTGTGAATAGCAGTTCTCCATTACTATTAGCCTTCTAAATAATAAAAAGCATTAGAGATCAGTGCCTCATTTTATGACATTCTTCCCTTTTTCCACTCAGAACCCCACAGTTACTGAGATAATTATCAGAAAGTTTTGTCACTTGATTTAATATACAGCTTCCAAATCTTATTTCTAAAAAATTATCTACCTCAACCATAACATTTCAATGTGACTTTGAAGACCCTGGCTTGCAGAGGAGCACAACAGGTGACAACAGTGGTTACAAACCTGTTAAACGGTGCAAGTGTGAGGGTTACAAATACATTTAGTTCCTGTGAGAACTTCCCAGGGGAAATGTAGCCTTAGAAAGGGCTGCCATTGAGACTGGTGTTCATAAACAACCCACACAAACCATGGCATCAATGTGCTTGAAGATGAATTTTGTAGCCTCCAAAATATTCATTAGAATTCCCTTTCCTTGGAGGTCTAGTCCAAAATTAAATTACAGGAAACAAAGTCTTTTCTTTGTATAGAGATGCTTTAGATCAATCCAAAAAGATACTTTGAATAAGTAACAGAATAATAGGAATAAGTGAATCCAACAAATTATTTTTGCTCCCATGCTGATTCCCTTTCTTACCTTTTCTTCTTGATCACTGTCGCTGTCACACTGAAACACAAAAAGGAAAAAAGAACAGGTAAGACAAACTTGCTACAGCAATAAAATGAAAGATTTCTATGAAAAATATGGTTGAAACACTCATAAACCCTGTGGCATCGAATCTGGTACCTTTAGGAAAACGCTCTGTTACTGTACGGGAGGGAACTTCCCCTCACGCTGCTGCTGAAGACAATGCATTTGTATGTTTGACTTATGGAAAAAATGGCACTGAAAAGAACCAAAGCCATTTGCCATGCCCTCTGGTACTGCAGGCACACGGACAGGAGTCGGTGGCGCGTGAGCACGTTTAGGATCCAAAACTGGATCAGGGAAGAAGAAAACCAGTATTAGAGGGCTGTTTTGTTTTCTTTTGAGGGACAGTCTTTCTCACACTGCCTGCCAACACGTGGCTTCACAGGCTTTTGGGACAGCAGGGTATGGAATGGCTTTGGTTTGCCCACCCCAGAAGAGAAGCATCTGCGAGGTGACCGTTTTACTGCAGGACTACTTGGGGTCACTCTGTGGATTTGCTTACAGGTGCTGGACTGAAGAATTCAGAGATCACAGGAGAAGCAAGAGCATCCCAAATGAATTGACCCATTGCAGTTCTTTATACTTCAAGCGTAGCCCAGGTTTCACAGCAAACAATTACAATACTATAAAAAGCTCAACAGTAACACCAGTGGGTCTCGCTATTTATCAAGTGCCATTGCTCAATTTCTGAGTAACTTTTACTACTGTAGAAATACAACAGGACTAGATGAATCAAGCTTCAGCACAGATAAGCATCAGAAACCCCAAACACATTTGCTAGAAGTACAAAACCGTGCTGGAAATAGGACTGCAAGGGACGTAGGACCGACTGGCACCCGGCTGCCTTGGACCCAGGTGTGACTCACCCCAGCTAATTCAGGTAAGGATGGAGTGGTCCCACTTGGCTTCTTCCACAGCAGAAGAATGAGGCAAACACCTCCTTCTGGGTTGTGGGGGGTATTTTTAACTCCAGTTTTATATTCTAGAGGACTGGACCGTCTCTGTCTCTCAGGGACGAACTCACACCTCTGAGACGCAAGGGCAGATGTTTTGAAGGAAGGTGTAAGATCCTCACACCATCAGGGACTGGCCGCCCCTGTCACGTCACTGCAGCGGCCACTTCAGCCCTCTGTGCCTTTGTGTTTAATGTGTCTTTGAGTATTGTCATAAGATAACCAAATTCTGGCAAAATCAGTTATACTTTGTGAATCCCAAAGGTTAACTACACAGAGGAATGTGAACAGACACAGCCAAATACACCCACAAATGTCTGCATTTGATTTGCACAAATCAAGTCATCTGTCTGTTCTTTAACTATAACTTTTCTGCTTCACTGGCTTTTTCCTTGTTTTAATCAGTTCAGGGGGTGAGAAGGTGCCTTCCCCAGGCCAACAAGCTACGTAGTAACAAATTAAAGCTCCAAACTATTTCTAGGTATCTTCCACATAACTTAAAATGAAGCAAAAATGAGATAAAACTATAATCCGTTTCAGATAATTCCAAACAGAAATGAAAGTGACATTTATTTAATAACGGAAATGATATATATAGCACTAGTTGCACCTAAATACTCTGGTAACAAACGAGATGGAACCTGAAGATACGAGACAGTTACAGCTGGCAATCTGAAAGCCTCATACAATGATCAAGTTAATGAAGAGACTGTAGTTAAACTGATAAAAGGAAAACTGCACATGTCTAGAACAGTATGGTATGTACATGAAGTACTGACACCCTTACCCTATAAATATTATGTATTTTTGACTTCAGCACAACCACATGGATGAGACTTTGGTACAAGGCACAAATGTTTCCAAAATGTGTTTGCAAAGCAAGGCCCTACATTTATAAAAGAGCAAACACACACATGGTTTTTCATCCACGAAAATCACAGCATGTGACAAAGAATTCCCATTTTCTATCTCTATTTTACAGTTGTTGGAAAAATTCAGATTTTGGGCTACAGCACTTTCTGGTACCTCTTGGTTACAGCGGTTCTGGGGTCCCTGCACTGATCTATATGTTGGGATGCATTTTAATGTATGACACAATGTCTGTGTTTTAAAACAGGGAGCCCAGAACCAACTGCTCCATTTGTCTGTGTCCCCTGCCCACCCCCAAAAAAACTCCAGCACAAGTCCCGATGGCAACACTCGAATCCCAAAGAGAAAGAAAGGGGGTAAAAAGTGACCAGAAGCAGCCAAGAACGATTCCCTTTCCGCAGCAGGGTTCAGAAGGTTTTAACCCAGCTGGGGCACACGGGCACGTGTCCAGTGACCCCGCCGTGGTCACCCCGCTCTGCAGCCTCTCCTTCCCCCACCGGTTTTTGCCCGCTTTAAGGAATCTCTCCTCCGCTGTGGATTAAGCTTTTCCCGACTCACAAGCTTGGAAAGAGCTCAGGGTTTTGTGTTTTCTGCAGTGTGGAGGTGCTTGGGGAGAAGAGCGCTTGCCAGCAGTGACATCTGAATTTGCCAGCAAAACAGTTACCCGCATCCGAGCGGATCTGCAGGGAAAGCGCAGGGAGCGATGGCGGCGGGAAGTTATTTCCATCAAAGTGTTAAGCCTCCTGCTTTCCGACAGTCCAGTTCTAATTTCAAGGTCTGCTTAATTCCGCATCAAATAATTACTGCTATACCCAGAAGCACCTTGTCTCCAGAGTTAAGCATATGGCGAAGGACTGAGACCTACTGGTGTCCATTATGGAAGCGGCACGGATGCCAAGCCGATTAAAAATGCTCAGGCTCCCTTCGCAACATGCCCAGTGACTGACAGCTTCGCGATTTGGCCGGTCGCTGCGGCTGCCAAAAAAGCCTCTGCTGCACGGAGCCCACATGGCACTCGGAGAAAACAGCTCCGTTCCTGGTATTAAATTCCCATACTGACCCGGGGACTTTGCTGGGAGCTCAGCAGGAGCGCGCCATCCAATTTACAGCTCCATCCTCCAGAGCCCTCCGTGCCAGCCTCTGGCAGAGATGAATGATGGTCAAACCCCTCCAGCTCATAAATTATGCAAAGGCAATAAATGCACTCAGCAAACAGCTCCTAACGTTTGCCTCGCCTGGCTCCAGCTACGCTGCCCCAAATGCCAGGAGTCCTGCACACACAAGGCATCTATTTCACTCATAAAGAGGTTTTGTTGGTGGGGCGCGAGGGAAGGAGACCCGCGTCCAGCAGCGCTGTCCTGTTCCAACGGCGGAATTTTATGGACAAGCTGTATGAAAGGGAAAAGGAGGGAATGCAGGGAAGGGCTTTATGCACTGCACGGGGGTCACACTTACGTGCATTACGCACACGTGTGTGTGAGGAGATGTACACGGATGTTTCACGCATCCACGCTAAGCTGAGTTTTCCCTGAGGATTAAATATGTGGATTTCCTCTGGTTCATGGAAAGAATGTGATAATTTATGTGCAGGAGTAACTCCACAAAGACTTGCAGAAGGAAGAAGAGGTTTGCTACTCGGGCTGGAAACTCAGTTGGAGCAACAGTGTGTTCTCCCCACGCCTGAGCCTCCTTCGCTGTACAGGCACCGTGGGCACTGCTCCTGCACACACAAACCCCAGCAGCCCTGGCTCTCATTTACATTTTTGGATGTATTTTCTTCCCAGAGGTGCTAAAGCACAAGGTGTTTCCATCTTCTGCAGTCTTACTGCTAACTGCTTCCAGAGAACAGGTTTTGGAAACCAAAGCTGACAACCGTGAAGTTGATTATTCAGAATTACTGGTCAATTGGAAGACTTGGGTCTGCTCTGCTCGCTCAGTTCCTCAATTCCTCTAGCATTTCTCTACCTCCCAGGGCTGTAGAAAAAAGTAACATGATTTAAGCGCTTTGTGCTTCTCAGAGCACCAGGCTGCTTTGGAATTGAAGCGATGCAAATGCTTTGTACTGGTCTTCTGCTTTGGGATGAGTTTCAGTAGTTTGTGCCTATTACAAAAAGATAATTTGTCAGTGCTCTCCCATGGCTTATTTCAGGGACCCATGGCTCTGTGCACACGCTGCATCGGAATATTCTGTAAATAACTAGGAATCCAAAATACCATTCAGAGATAGCATGACCTGATTTTTGGATAACTGCCACTAGCTTCACTGGAAGCTGCAAGTGATAATGTGACAAATCAGGACAAGGAGGCTGCAGACACATTTTACACCTGAACAAACAGAGGCTTCTTTCTGTGATTCTCAGGCTCAAGGCATTTACCATCTCCACGCTGAACACAAGTCGTGACTGATTACACTCACCTGGGGCCAGCCCTGAGAAGAGCCCGGAGCCAAACTTCCAAAAGTTAGCCTACATTATGGAAAACCCACCCAATCATCGGGCCCTCAGCTCTCACTTCAGCACAGAAACCAAAGGCAGATGAGGGGAACTGCTGAGCACCCATGGCTCCCACCACCAGCCAAGTTTCCAAATGAGCATGACACAAAACGCTGTGAGATCTTGTCAAACCACAAGCTGATGGGCCCCTCAGAGGAAGGATTCCTCAAAAAGGCTATTTTATGCTTTGGGAAGGCTTGGGCTGGGCAGAAGGGGCTCTCAGCAGATTTTCCAAAGGACCTACAGCACCACAAAGCAAACCCAAAGCAAGGGAGGTAGATAGTTCACTCAAAACTAGCTCCACAGATAAGATTCTTAGAGGACATATGGAAACGTTAAGGTTACTCTAATTTCTATGTAATTAGGGGCAGTAACAAGACCAAGACTGACAATGACTTGCTCAAAATGGCCACAGTTATCACTTAAACTGTTCAAACACCTTTAATTCCTAAAGTGTGCAGGCTACCGGCCACTACGTCACTTGGCACCTGCATGGCACCTAATTACCTGCGTGTCAAGTGTTGGAGCTTCCTTTTGCAGTGTTTCTGCACCTTCATGCTCAAGAAGTGCTGATCAGAATCCACAAACCCACACACTTGCGTTTTCCTACCTGCGCTGCAGTGAAAATTCAAAGAGCTGTTCCTAAAATCAACCCAAGGTGAGGAGGGAACATACAAGCTCATAAGGTCTTTGTACCACCAAAAAAGAAAGCTCTTCTTTCTGCCCCAGCTTAAACCTTCTAAACAACTGCCATCAGTCCGGGCTGTGAATGCTCGGGATGCATTCCCTGCGATATGGAGCATGCACACGTGTAACTGCAGTGGGAAGTGGAAAAAGAATTTTCCAATTCCCATTTGAGGTTTAATTGCCTCTGTGTTTTGTACAAGCAAAGGAAAACTGCGGATCGGGCTAAAGATTACTTGTCCCCTCCCAAATCCCCAGCCCCAGCTGGAGAGAGCACCAGTTAAAATGCACAGCACGTCTCCCGCAGCGCCCGCAGAGTGAGCCTGATCCCAGCACCACATTTCAAAAATCAGACACCCTCTGAGGTTACAGCTATAATTTGAGCCCATTTTGATAGCTTGAGAGAGTCTGGTCCAAATCAAGCTGAGTAAAGGTCTGTGCCACCTCACCAGCTCATTCAGGCTGAAGCAACACCACGGATTTCTATGTACCTTGCTGATTGAACACATTCTTGTGCAAAAAGTGGCAATCATTGAATATATCATGTACAATGACATTGAGGAGGGCATTGTTCTCTATTCTGCTCAATGGACTTTGCTGGAACAGCTATTTCATATCTTGGATCCATTTATCATTGCCACCAAAGGAGTCAGTGCTGCTGAAACGCCAGCGCTGAACAAAGTGATTCTGCTCATCTGTCTGCTGAAAAGAAATCGGAAGAAAACGAGGGAAAACCCAGACCTCAGCCATGTTCACACTGACATTTACAATATTCTTGTCCATCTATCCACCAATGACAAACTGAGAGCCCTGGAAAGGGCAGAGATGATATTTCAGCTGCACAATTAGACCCTTGCTTCCAAGAAAAAAGGAGAAAAAAACATCTCCTAGATGAAAGGAGACACAGACAGGGAATAAATGGGCAATTTTCTAATTGATGAAATGGAGACAGGCAGAGTCACAAAGAAACTAAGAGCAAGAATTTCACTTTTTTCTTTCCTATCTCCGACTTTGCCTGCAAGTAGCATTGAGCATGGAGCTCCTTGCCAAGGAATCTTATATATAGCATCTCACAAATTGGTTAACATCACAGTCTGCTCAGCAATTCTTCACCATTATCCACAGTGATTCACTGTAAGGAATGACTCTGAAACAGAGATGGTCTGAGAAGTTTAAGGTCTGCTTTCTCAAAAGCTAAAATTACGGATTATTCACAGAGAAGTTCCATTTTACACAAATTACCTTAGTCTGGACAAAAGATTGCAATGTTGACCTCTAATCTGAATTCCATTCTACCCAAACTATTTCACTTCAGATGAAATGTATCAGTCTTGGACATTTAAAGTTATCTTGGCCCCTTACAGGAAAAATATTCAGAACTTCGAACCACTTCCAGCTATAACTTTTTAATTCCTCCCACCCAGGACTTTTATGATTGTTTTATACAGCAAAATGACACAGTAAGTGGCTCCTTCTAGCTCTACCATCAACAAAACAGTGGTTTGATAAGAAAGAATTGTATTTTGAGTATTAAATGAAAACAGCAGATGACATTAGTACCCATGATAAAGATGATCCACCCTATATTTATAAAGGACGAGTATATCCTTGGCAACTGGTGGATGGTTTACCTACTCCTGGTAGACCATAGGGAGCTTATCTGTAAAGCCGATGGGGATTTCACTCCACAAAGACAGCTAAGAATGAGTCTCATTTTGAGACTTGGCTCTGTTGTGTCAATCCCTGTATTCCCAGAGACAGCACTTGAAAGGAAGGCCCGTAGCTGTGTGTGAACAGGAGGAACTGGGAGGTCTCCTGTGCACGGCCGGGGAGGCAGCAGGGCCCGCAGGGCTCAGAGCCTGCCCCAGGGCTGCCGGGGACAGATCTGCAGCCCTCTGTCCTGGCTGTCTGCCCGGGGCTCAGTGTCACCCACGGGAAACACGCCACCGACATCCTCAGGCACCTCCAGGCACAGCCCCAAAGCAGGATGAAGAGAATCCAGCCCTGTCAGAAACACATTTTCCTTTGCTCCCTGGAAACTGAGCTGAGACTGGGAAGTTATTGCAGCTCTTGGAAAAGTGCAACTTCTTTTCCCCAGTAACCACTCCCTATAGCTTCCATCTGGTGCCACTGCTCAATGACCCCACAAGTGCTTACAGCCCAATCCAGCCATCCCCAAAGAACAGGACAATGCTCCCACCAATGTCAGTGGAAGATTAAATGGGTTTTCCAGATGTAAAATTAGAAAGCGAACGATGCCATGAGATACTCAGCCCAGCATCTTCACAAAGTGCCTGCTGCAAGTCAGGCACCCAAATTCCACCAGAGCAACAGGGCACCAAGCGGCTCTTGGCCACATACACAACCCAAGCTTCACTTTAGGAAGTCATTCTCTTTTGCAATAGAAGGATGAACCCCCTGCCTCAGTTCCCCAACTGAGAAGATGGCTACATGCCTTTGCCTCTGGGACTCTGGATGTACATGTGCTGCCTTCTTTACCTGCCTTTCTGGCTGTAGACAATTTGCCGTATGGAATGTTACTTTTAGCATCCTCTCAGCTGATGACAACGATTTGCAGTGTGTAATGTCATTTTTAGCATCCTCTCAACTGATAAGTACTTTGTCAGGGTTCAAAAAATAAATAATAGTAAATAATAATAGAAATGTGCATTTATACTGGAGAACTAAGTCAATAGCAAAGACTTAACTAATCAGTGTTTAATGAAGTCAGTGCCTGATAGTGCATTAGCCAGTGCATCTGTATAAGAAAAGATTGCTATTTTTCATAACTCCTGCTCTTAGCTCAAGAGTTCACTTTGGAATTTGAGTCTTCCAGGTACTTACAGGCTAATGAAATCAAAATATCCTGATGGACAAGAAGCAAAGCATGCTACGGGTTAAAATAATACAAGAATCTATTTTTTCCACTGTGTTGTGATCCATAAAAATCACCCTGAGCCTTTCCTCTTTCTTCTCTGCCTGTGAAGCCAATTGCTTTGATTGCAGTGATATGAGCTTGCTGAAATGACTTGCCCTTGCTTGTGAAGCAAATGGAACATGCTAATAGAACTTATCGCATTACCCGATGCAAAAGTGCCATAGCTCATTACTTTAAGATAAAAGGATATCATTGCAGACGGGAAGCAGAATTGACTTTCTGAGGCCCGACTTGATGATGATTTAATCAACTGCTCTCTTTCACTTCTCATCTCTGCGCCTGTCGGTTTCACAGGTGCTGTTAAATGAGACACTCAGAAAGTGAGCGGAGGGAAAGAAATTGCTGTCATTACTTTTCAAGAAAGGAGGTATGCAAATTTTCGACAGAAAGATTGCGTTCATAATGGGCCTGGTAAAATACAAGGATCATGCTTGACAGGTGAGGGCAAGTCATTTGTACGTCCTTAAAGTGAAGCAACCATCCTCATTTAGAAATTGTGCTCGATAAGAGAAGCTACAAATGAAAACCAGGCGATGGCTGAGAAGCAGCAAGCAAACCTTTGAAGACTTTGCTATTGCGGCTCTGCCGTCAGCAGGTGCCTGGCGTTGCCTTCACACATGTCTGTTCCTAACTGCCAGATGGCCAAGTTTTGACCCCAGTATCTCACAGAGAACTCCTCTTAAATGTTGGGTTGGTTTTTTTTTTTTTACTGTCAGCTTTACATTCGCAGTCTGGGGTCTGAGAGTTTCTTCCTTTCCTCATCACTGCCAGAAATAGAAATTACAAGACAAAAAAAACTAAGTGAGGGTTGAGTTAACTTTGAAAACAGAATCAATAGGTTGGAGGAAACAACGTGTTTTCTCCTGCACGTAACTGAGTTTTACAGATCTTGGAAGGTCCAGAGCTTACGGTTCATACAGCCAAACGAAAAGTAAAAAGAATCAGCCACAAAAATGGTTGCAGTAGGAAGCAAAGAGGATGAAAAGATGCTTCTCCAGGGCCCAAAAGGAACGAGAGGAAAGGCCAAAAAGAAAGTAACTGAATGTTCTATGGACCTGATGGAAAAGTTCTGATATCCCAAAATTAGAAGTTAAAAAAAGCACAATAATTGAGATGATGAATTATGTACAGGCTAAAAACACTCTATAGATCTCGGATGGCTATTGAGCTGTTGGGATCATTTCAAATGGGGAAATGAGAACTACAAAGCTTTTATTGGTGTCAATCAGGTTTTCAATCAGAGATTGATAGTCAGCCACAGCAAACAGCTTCCTTGGGGACTCCACCATATACAATGGATACAGTAGTTTGTCACAAAAATGTTGACATTTTATCTCAGATAACAGCACAGGACTTAAATAGAATTAATGTCATGAATATTTAGAATTAAACAAGAAACAGCTAGGAAATACTGCCACAAAGGAAGCTTGACACAATGGAAAAGGATTTAAATAAGAACAGCCACCGCATTAATTCCACAGACAGGTGCAATTTAAGAATTTAAAGTATTCTTTCTCAAAATACACAGTTCATTTGGCTGAAATGCTCCTGTGGTTGTTTATGAAATGCAACTCTCAGATCAGATTTAACCTTTTCCCGATGTGTCAGGTTCTAAACCCTCCAGAGCCACCTAACTGGTAGTGACCCAGTAATATTCTTCAGATCTGACTCACCTCTCACCAAAAATACTTCATTGTAGGTTGAAAAGCAACGTGATGGAGGAAAGATGGCTTTGGGCTAGGACTCGGAAGATCCAGCTCTGTCACTGGCTATCAGTGTCACCTCAGGCAAGTCACTTAGTCTCCTCTTCTGTCAACCCTCTACTTTTCATCTGTTTGGGCTATTAAATGGAACGCTTCTTCGGATTTGGTTACTTTTCACTATATGTGTTTTTAAAGTGTGCAGGATAATAGGGCATTTTTCTTCGAGAATTGTGGTCTTAGTAAATAGAACGAATAAAGAAGAAGAAGGAGAAGAAGAAGATCAGGCCCTAGATGACACATCATGCCTATTTTCAATATAGATCTCATCTTCCACCCACTAAACAGCATGACCTATAGCAAATTACATCATTTCAACTGAAAATTATTTTTAGTTTAAATTACAGAAACGCACACAAAGAAACAGCGATACAATATCAACAACATTGTAGAGGGGTTATTCTCTTTTACAGGCAACTCGGAGCACAAAATGGCTACAGAAACACACATGAAGAGAGATTCAACTAATTTGCAAGATTAAGTAGTTGTAGAAATAATATCTGAAACAGAAAATAAAGAATAAAAAGCCATCTCTGCTCATCTTTCCCAAAGAACAAGAACTCTTTAGCTTTTGAGCTCTGTATCTTTACATTAGGCTAAGCAATTTAAACTGAATTGTATAAATAATAATAATTCCCCAAACAACCCAAAACAATTGATCCTTAGGGATAAGACCTTAACAGCTGAGCCATAAACCTCTGAACATTGGATTTTAATGGATACTAAAAAACTCTTAACTAAGCCCTATAAATATAACCTGAAACAAAATGATTTGTGTTGTGAGCTGTTTGCAAACTCCCATAAATGTTCCTCATTGTCATAATGCCAGAAAAATAACTCAGCCTGTGCTCAGCCCTGCAAACCCGCTTCTACGCTGTGGCCTCATTCCCTTCTCCACTCTCTGTTTTATAATTCATCACTCGCACAGTTGTTGTTATTATTATTATTATTTATTGCTGCCTTTATAATTTTTGTACAATTTATAAATTGTCTGTGCTAGACCTGAGGGAAGAGAAGGATTATTCTAAATCTACAGCAAGTAAATATAAATTGTAAAGACAATGGCACACTTTGGCCTGCCTGCCTCAAATTTCCTGTTTTGACATACACGATGCTGTAATTTGGAATCTGTAATCTCTTATTAGGAAATGAATGTATTAAGAGTTTTTTTCAGAATGCTGCAATTATAATAATTGAATTTAAACAGGAGTTGCATTTCTCCATTTAGAGGTAAGCATAATTGTATATCCCTGATTTATCAGCTAGACCCGACCGTTTGTTATTCATGGAGTGGCTGAGAAAAAAGTGAGAATATTCATAGTCAGGGGGGATGCCATCCAACAGATCACCCACTGCTGGGGATGTTCCAACAGAAGTGGTACCTTGGTGTGTCCCAAAGGCTCACATGGGTATGGGCTACTTCTAATTGACTTTGGGCTCCTCCAGCTCGCTCTCCTTGAGACCTCCTGTATCCAGCCCTACACCTTGGTGTGCCTCCTGTTTTGAGAAAAAGCTATTGCTCTGACATTGCCTCCTGCAGCATTGTAAAAAAAACCCACCACAGTAAAAAATCTGGCACTCACACCTGGGACTCACAGCACTCAACTATATGGTTATACTTACAGCAGAAACACGAGGGCTTCAGATAAGACCCGAGCCTCTGGTTTAGGAGCCATTTTCACGGGAAAAGCAGCCCCTCACTTTACCACCACTTCTAACAGGGGTATAAGGAAGATGGTTTGTTTGTTTCTTTCACTGCTGCATTAACCTACCACCAGAGAGGTGATAAAAACTCCCGTATCATAAGTGATCTCACAGATTCCATGACTGTTATCAGCAGTGGCAAATTACCCGGCACAGTCAAGGTAAGGTATTGCTGGGAATAGCTGGCTTTTAGCACAGTGTTCAGAGAAATTATCCTTGTCCAGGTGAGTCTTGGAAAATGCAAGAGTTTCAGCAGCAACAACTATGTTTAAGCAGGGCTGTAGCTAAGACAGCGCTGAGTGTCACTACAACTGTCTGTATGTTCCTTTTTAAGCTGCAATGGCACTGAGACTTTGCACACACTGGTAGAAATTTCTACACACTGGTAGAAATTATCTCCTCCAAAGGGGAACTCCACGGAAGGGCCAGGAGACATCCTGAGTGTAAAACAAAGGACTTCCCATTAAACCTTTTGTCAAGAAAAAAGGAGATACTGAAATAGAAGGGGGTGCATCTTGCAAACTAAGTCTCTCTGGGAATAGGGGCAGCCATGGGAGGCCTAGAAGGAGCAGAAGCTTCGTATCTCTCATCTCTGTGGTCACCACCATCACACAGGCACAAATCCACAGCGGGTTTCTGTCCGCTCGATCCCAGAGAAACCACCTGCACTTCTACACCATGCATAAAGGAATTTTAAACTGCTGGGCCTGTGATGTACAGTCTTGAGACACATTAGGTGGAACATGGAAATTCACTGCTTCCTCCAGAGATACATCTATGAACACAGGGCCCTGGAATTTCACAAGGGACTTTTTAGAGAGGTAGAGGCTCCCTCTATTTTATAGACTGTAGATGCCAAATGATTGGAAGTTCGATTCTCATCTCTTTTGAAAACGTAGTAATAGGAAGGCACTGAGATTTCAGACATGCTCTCTTCACAAAAACCTCTGTAGGCTTTATCTTCAATCTAAAAAGCAAGTAAATAACAAGATGCGATGGGTCAAAGATAGATAAATTTAGACTGGTGCATATTTTTAAAAAAGGGGAACAATTTCTTATTATTCACCTAAAAACAGGGCAGATTTTCCCTAACTGAAAAATTTAAATGAAGAATTAAAACCTTGCCTAGATTTTGTGCCCTTGTTCTGCCAGAGTTATTGTACTCAAGGCAGTACAATTAATTAGCGGAGATCATATGGCCTGTGCTATACAGGAGGTCACAGCAGATCATACCCTCATTGCCTTAAATTAGGTGAATTTATACATCCCTAAACATCCACATCTTTCCACTCTAACTTCCACGGCTAGCTCCTTAATGCTTTGGGCCTCCAGAAATTCAGGACAACTCCATTCCGTGTTGGGCAAACACTGAACTTGGGGCAAGCCCTTACACTCTGAAAGGCTGTGGGCAACCACTGAACTTACCCCCAAACCCAGGTTTCTGGGTCCTGCCCTCTTTTACACCAAGTTTGGTGGTGGTGTTGTGTGTGTTCAGTTTCATTCTTGCTCATAAGGTTTGTTTTTATCATGCTGCAGGAATAGCACCTCATAGACCCATTTCAGCTTTGCTATTTAGCTCAACTACCTTTTTTTGAGTAATCAATAAAAATATCTGCTACAAGAGGACACTGTGATTTACAAATCCAGGAAAAGACAGAGAATGATGCAAAGCCATTGGTATGGATGTGAAGGACTGTTGGGAAGGCGAAAATAAAAAAGACTATGAGAAGAATCAGAACAACCAATTTAATGTTGGAGGAAAATTCAGCAGAGCTATCCTGCACGGCAGCTATCATAAAAAAGATGCAGGAGAGATCTACAGGAAATTCAATACCAAATCTAAAATGTACTCCAATGGGGTCCTTCAGAGGAAGCGAGAGGGAGGGAGACAGCAGTTTCTCATGAAGCATTACAGAAGGCTGCCTTACATCTTCCCTCAGAGCTCCTAAAAATAATTATTAACATGCAAGGGAGAGATGTTAGCAGTTACTCTCTGAATTGAGGAATACCATGATACATGCATTGGATTTATCAAGGTCTCTCCTCCCTCCATACCCAACGGAAGAGAGCTCAAGAGCACGTTTTCTTCCCACCCCACACATTTACAGCACCTTCAATCATTTCTTGTCAATACGCGCAAAACCTCATTTAATTTAGGTTCTCGGCGTTCCTGCTTGAACGAGGGGGGTTATTGCTATCTCACCAGTGAGAAATGAAGGCGGGCGAGGACCGTGCCTCACTGGTGGCTGTCCTCAGGAAATACCCATCTCTGAGCTCCTGCCCTGCCACGACGCCTCAGCCACAAAAACTGCCTGCCTTAAACTTTTTTTCATAAAAAGAAGGGCTGGAAAAAAGCTGACATAATACATGGCACAGTAACAGTGGCACAAGGCACAATTCTACAATGGCACAGCAATAAAGGAACCGGACAACTCCCATCCTTTGTCTATTGAAACTGGATCCACGCTCCAGCCAACGCCAAATTCACACTTCCCAATGGGAATATATGCTTGTCCCTATGCAACTGCGACGTAATTCAGAGCTGGAAGGACTTGAAGTGTTCAGACTCTATGCATCTACCAACAGCAAAGACAATGACCCTCTTAAACTAAAACAAATGACCATGAAGCAAAGGGAAACCACCTCGCTCTTAAAGAAGAGGACTCTCTGGCTTCCCCTCCCACGAGGGCTGGCTTCGGTACCTCCCTCACGTCTGCCATGTGCTGACACACAAGAGATGTCTCTCCTCAAAACTGGCTGCATTGGGACATATAAGGGTATTTCTGAGCTGTAGGTTCTTTTATTATTTGCACTTCTGCTTTTAATGGGAAGAAATAACTGGCTATTGTGATGCTTCTGGGCAAATACCTCATACTTGGAAAAATGAGCAAACGTAGCCAAATGACAGAGTGTAAACAGCGCTCCCTAAAGTACCAGGGACATCACGCTCACAGGCCCCGTGTGCGGGCGCCGTCCTTCCCGAAGCCTCGTCTCCCCCGAAGACCTCAAAGGGTTAAGCCTGCAAATTGCCTTGCTGTGCTTCTGGGACAGCATGAAGGATGGCTGCCATTGCCACGGTCAGATATGACAGCGCCAATTTGATGTGCTGCCATCAAGGGCCTTCTAAGAGCCGAGCGCCCTGATGGTTTTGTGATGCGAACAGTCGCATCGCAAAATGGTTTTCCTCTCCCGCTGCCTCTGCTTCCATCTGCTGCTGGGCCGAGGCACAGCCGGCTGCCTGCCTGTCACAGCATGTATTAAAATTAGCTGGGGAGGAGGCACTCAGTTGTGCTAATTACATTTTAATCATTGGAAATGTGTTGGCAAATCAAGCCTTGATTGCCATCTCGGAGTCTGTCTCCTCCAGCAGAGTGAAGGGGCTGTCTGCATTAGCCGGGGCCTGCTGGGCCCAGTTCTTTCACAGAAGATAGAATATGGTGCCTGCTGGCCCACCACTGAGACTGCTTTGGCACATTATTAAAAAGCCACAAGGCTTGTTTCAAATCATCACCGTGTGAGCTCTGCTCATTCTCACATCCCTGGGTATTCCAGCCACTTGGTACTTTTAACTATATCTTCAGTTTACCTTGTGGGCTAAAAAACAATTTTGCATGCGTGGGCGGAGGAAGCCGGAGCTTTTTTTGCAGCTCGTAGGGTTGGGAACGGAGCCGGTTGTCAAAACGCCTTCCCTGTCAGCTGTAACGCTCCACTGAATGGCATCCCAAAATAACTGGAGCTTCACAGCCCCCACTTCATCACGGGAAGGTTGGGTACAAGGCCTGGTTTGGTCAGAACGATGGGAGGAGAAGTCCCTTCTCATTTCTCCTTCAGCAGGTCAAAGGAAAGGGAGTCATTGGCTGCTCTCGGTCCAGCCAAGGTTGCACATCCCACTTGGAGAGGAACAGAGAGCCATCAGGGTCCCCTTTGTTCCTCTGACTAAATGCTCACATGCACATGATCCTACAAATCAGCACATTGGATGAGTGTCAAAAGGATGAAATTTCAAGCTCTTTCCCCAGCCCCATTTGAAATAACTTTTTTTTTTTAAATCAATACAGGAATGCTTCCAGAGCAAGCAACTCGAACCAAAAGCAGAAAGAGCCAGGATCCCTCAAAATGTCAGACCATGCAGGCTAAACAAAACCAGCAGCATCTACCACCTGCAAACCCCCTCCCAAAATAAACACAGAAAACCGACACGACGGATATTCAGAAATCTGAAAAATTCTCCCTCAGATCTGTCTTTTGTAGCATGTAAATATTGCCCCTGAACTGAACCTTGACGGTACATAAGACTATTCCCATTGCTCTCCAGCCAGAACTGGACTCCCAAGGCTGGACTTTCCAGAGTGGCAGGGCCAGACCAGCAAGGGCTCATCGCTTGGTGAAGCCCCATTTCTCCACAGCTTGGTTCCCAGTATCACTCCTAAGTAAGTGGCAGGTTCTGCTGGTCTAGTAGGAGTATCCCTGCCCACGGCAGGGGGGTGGAACTAGATGATCTTTAATGTCCTTTCCAACCTAAACCATTCCATGATTCTATGATTCTCAAAGTGCTCATCAGCGATGCCTATTGTCACCCTTGAGTTAAAAGTTCTAAAATATCTCACAAGACAAGACAAAATATCTCACTTTTGGCAGCCTGAAAAGTCTGATGATACAAAGGGGAGGTAAGTACTGAAGCTCTCTTCCCTTGTCGGTGCCAGTGAGGGTGAAACACGGCCACCAAGGTCTCTGGGTTGATGTTCCTCCGTTCCTGCGTATGTGGCAGCAGGGACAGGAGTGGAGAATCAAGCACAAGTAATCCACGTATCGGCTTCCGACCCCTCCTGAAATCCCTGAAATACTCCCCTTATTAGTATGTGCAAGTGGATTTTTAGTTGTTCATTTATTACACCTCGCACACGGCCATACAAAGGTGTGATAAAGTTATAAAGGCTTGAGTACCCAATGCGTTTGTTCAGAATGAAAGCTATTTTTACAGCCCCTGAGAGGAGGCAGACTTTGGTGGTTTCTTTCTTTCTCATACAATTACATTGCCATTGAATGTAATGTTTTCATGACTATCACATAATGGAACTTAAAACTGATCATTTTATAGCACTAGCAATAATGATAAGGGTTTGCAAACACCATAGAGAGAGGCTATGATGTCCTGTCACACAGCTGTATTGCACAGACTGAATCTGAAACAAAAAAGCAAAGTTATACACGTGTTCTCTAATAAAACACAATATCCAAGTTATGAGGCTGGAAAAAAAATAGAAATTAAAATCTGGCTGATATGCATTAAGACAAATAGGGTCAATTAGTTTAATTAAATAGGCTTACTAGAACAGTTTTGTTCTTATTTAACTTGGGAGGTTTAAATTTAAATGATCTAATCCTTTTTGGCATTTTTAATATGAACATTATACAAAAATATGATTATTGTACATAAATGAGACATAGTTTTCATTCGGCACATTTCATTTTATTTTTGCCTTTTAAATAAAGGATAAGTATATTTGTATTTGCGTGATGGCTCCACTAGTTCCAACCACCAATAACTGCACTTTTAGAGTAAGTTCTTTCTCCAAGCACCATGGTAGCACATGTACCCACCAGGACCAAGCTCATGGGCTGTGATTTCAGCTGCTGTCCCTAAGGTTCTGTGCATGTTCAGGGTTAATTAGTATCACTCATATCCTATTTTGTGCTGTCTGTTACGTACACAACTCAGAAGTACTAGTGTCCTGTTTTATTCATAAAACCAAACCTTCCCCCCAAACACCATCAACAAAAAGTTGCTACTGGATGCCATTGGGTCACAACGAAACCTCAGGATGTCCAGGGAATTGGGCTGAGTCAAGAAATAAGCCAGGTTATTCCAATATTCCTGTACACCACAGGAGAGCCTTTATCAGCCAAAGCACGCGTGTGTGTAGAATGATGTCCCTTCTCCCTTCCAGCACATTAAATGCGTGTTCTGCACAGTCACACACACCAAGGGCAACTACAGGCAACAGCACCACCACCTCCAGCTTCACCCTTCCTGCAACACCAGGTAGAACAATGGGAAAACATTTTCCAGCCATTTGCCCTGACAACACAGAAAAAGCCATAGGTCAATCCTGGCTTTCCCTGAGACATCTTTAAGGTCTTTCAAATGTCTCTCTAATAGTGGCGCTGGTCTTAATTATTTACAGTACAAAGATCAGGGGGAAAAAACCTGTAATTTGGGCAATGACAGAACATCTGATTAAAATCACCAGAATAAGAAACAGTTGTACTTCAGGTTACAGTCACAAAATTTAAGGCATGTTTTGATTACGTTTAAGATCTGAAAGAATGCAATACATATTCCTCTTTGTCCCTCAAAGCCATCCATTCTGTCTCCATTTGGGAAAAAACCCCCTCTTTTCATGGCTGGGTATTTGGCGTTCACAACGGAGAATGATGGTGACTGTGCATGGCCACTGCTCTATGACATTTTGGGGGAAAAATGGGGATGGGCCAGGGTGTACAAGACTAGTTTTTTTCAGGACCAGACACATAAGAACCTTGTCAAGTTTTATTTCTCCATTTGCTAAGTAAAATTAATATCCATGTTCCTTTTGTAAACTTCCTCCATTAGAAATACCTTCAATAAAGGAACAAATGATACTTTTAATCCTTGATAAGGCCTGCGGTATTCCAACTGAAGCAGAACTCCCAGCAAAATGTTCCTGCCTTATCCTGAACCCCTTGCTCTGTATTTGTTCGGTGCCTGCTCAGGCAGAACACACGTGGCCCTTCATTATGATTTCTAACCCACGGAAATAAATCGTGAAGAAACGCCAGTGAGTGCCCTATAGCGTTTAGGCCCCTATTCAGCTGGAAAATTAGGCAGCCTCCCGAGGCACACGAGCCCTCAAAGGCCACAGAAGCTGGGAGATCTGTTCAGAAAAAAAGGTCAGCCAAGCACACGACCAAGAGGAGATAATAAAGGAAACATTTACCAGCTCCACAGCAGAAGTAGACAAGAACTCATCTTTGCCCCCAGGTATTTGTCTCTCCCTTCTCCTGCCCTAGTGTTTCCTTGGAAGGAGCAAGTGTTCCTGAAATATTTGGGGACTGAGAAAGGAGTCACCACCGAAGCTCAGACACACAGCATCTCATTTCAGAGGTGAGAGGAGATGATCTCTGTCCCTTGTCTGGAGAGAGCCTGTGGAGCCTGCTCTCTGCACCTAAAAGGTAGTCTTGAGTATGCTTCTCCTTGGGACACCCAAACTAGGTGCCTAAATCCTTCCTTGGTATTTAGTAGAAGCAAATGGAAAACACAACAAAATACACATAAGGAAAGCAGAGAAAATACTGAGAAAGCATCTTATTTTTCCCATAAAGAGCCATCTATCCTTTCTCTGAGGCCATCTAAAGCTAACTCTTGTTACAGTTTTTGCTCTCCATCTCATCGTTCAGGTCAGAGGTAAGTTGCGTTGGTAAACATAATCCACTTATTTCTGTTATTGACCCTTCATGCGGTCCTTTCGGTGGACATACTTGTTTTGGCTGTTTCTATCTAGAAGCACAAAGATACCTCGCTGAAGGTAAATTAAGGAATTTCCATGGGCATTATTGAAAAATGGACATGAAATCCCAAATTTCCCCCTCCACTGCTATTGCTACAGAACCTCCACTGCCACACGAATCACACATTGGAAATGCAGAAGCACTGCGTGTGAAGGGTGCTTTTAGTGAAGAGTACACCAAAAAATAAGCTGCTTCCCGTCAGCAAGTACATTCTTTATCTTTAGTATAACATTTACAAAGCTTGTTCAGGAAAAAAATGTGTTAAATCTTTCATCAGGCTACAGACACTTTATTTGGAGTCTTCACAGAAACCCAAAGTAGTGCCATAAGGTGCCTGGAATATTAGCCAAGATAAAACCTTCAGGGCCATGCACGCTACTGTTTTCAAATCTGTTCTTTCATCTGATGTGCCAGTCGAAATTACTTCTGCAACATGGTCAGAACCAACCTGGATGGATTTATAATGCCTCAAATTGCTATGGGCATATTTTTGTGAATCGCCTAGAGACAAACAGATAATTCTCTTTAGATTGTGCGAATTGCTAATTCTTATGCATGTCATGTGTTTTCCAAGTGGCATGTTTAGACAAGAAAATTGCAGAATATTCCTGATGTCACCAGAGCTCTATGCTTAGAAAGCCACCGCAGTGTGGGACAGTGTCCTTTTACTTATCTCGCTATATATATTACATGTCATTTTAACTCAGACAACACTTGTTACCTTTTCTCACTTGTACAAGAGGGGAGTCAAACGATGAAGAGCAGCTTTATTTAAAGACCAATTATACCAACTTGTGCGAGCAAAGGAAGGAGAACCCAGGCTTTTATTTACTCTGGCTAGGCAATCTGAATAAACAGTGTACGTGTCATCTTTTGAGTCAACATGTCAAGTCGAGTTTCCCGATACCTAATCTCTGTTGCCGTTATTATGCTTTACACAAAAACCCTCACAAAGGCTTCCTTGCCGCGTGATAAACAAAGCTCGTGTGATCAGCCCGTGAAGTTCCCCTCTCTGCTCACCCTTCTCAACGTTTTTGAACTCATTGGCCAATTTCACCCACATTTGACAAGAGATTTCAAATATAATTAAGCTCCTGTGAGTTTTCTGGAAAAGGCGGCCGGTTGGCGTACAGACCTGAGGAGTCTGAAAGAAAGGCTGCAGCGTGTGATCACACCTCGCTCCACACCACGAAACGCACACAGAGGAGAAATGGTGTAAGAACTCCAAGGAAAAAGCATCAATTGGAGGTTTCAATTAACTCTCTCTGGGAAACGGCGCTTTGATAAGTTTTTTGCTCGTGGAACTAGTCATATTTATTTTACAACGTATGACTCAGATTCTGAGGTGACAGTTTTTAACTAATATATAAATTATCCTCATCCTTAAAACCAACGGGGACGTCTCTGTATAAGGTATATTATAATACATAATTATAGCTTCAGGGCATCATTTTAGATGAAAACGTAACATATACAATAAAAGAAAATTCCATTTGTATTATGACCCGATTTTGCTTCTAAAGTGACTCCGTACACGTGGAGAACTCGGAAAACCGTCTGTCCAACCAGCACAGAAACGACGGGCCCACGCATATGGCTTGAGGCCACAAGATTATTAAAACCATGGTTTAATTCCTGGCTGCCACACGTTCTTCTTTAGCAACTTTGTGTAAAAAGCCCTTCCCTCCCTTTCAGTGTCTGTATCCTTCATCCATGAAACAGGGCTCTGTTTCCCCTTCCCTCAACTTGGGCTTTCTATTTGTGTTAAACTGTCTTCTGTATAAACTGTGTGACGCCTGCTTTCCTCTGAATGCCCATTAAACTCTGTTTTCTAATTCGAACAAATCCAAACACAAACATACTGAATCCATTTTTCTGAAGTATTTTAAGTGGATTTTTGTTTTGTTTCTTTTAGTTCTTGATCACTGGCCATGAAAAAATTCCAGTGGCTCCAGAAAGCTGGGTTTGTCCACAGAAGAATGCCAGCTTAACAAATCAGCAGCTTTAGGGTACTTAAGGAGGTGCTAGGAATAAAAGAGTTGCTTTTCTTTATTGGGAGGGGTACACGATTAATATATTTGTTTTAGCATGTGCTATGCATGCATCTTGGTTGCGTTTAACAAGGAGGAGTAACAAATAATCAGTCGCGGACTAGTCACTTGAAATCCCCTCTAGATTTCATCACTGCTTTAAATGGTGTTTCACAAGACAAACAGAAAAGAATTTTATTTTCAAAGGGGAGAGAAACCAGCGTCGCTAAAACAGTGTTGCTCTGCGTCCCTGCGGGATGCAAAAATAATCTATGACTGTGACTTCAATGAATTTAGTTAACTACAGCTAAATTGCATCACAGAGCCCCTCTCTAACAGATCTGCAATAGTTAATGAACGTGGTGGGGAGAGCAGATATTTCTTCACAACAACTCATCAAGTAAAGCTGCCTCTGCTTAACAGATGTAAAGGCAGGGCCCGGAGTGGGAGCTGCAGAAGCAGATGGTGCCCGAGGGCAGGTTTCTGTTCCAGTGCTCCTGGGGGCCGGGCCGGGCAGGCTTGGGG
>JAHREE010000162.1:209504-214940 GCA_033628505.1 Tringa tobata | reverse complement strand
GTAGCTGGCGGGAGTGTGTGTGTCAGTCTCTTCTCCCAAGGACCAGGTGATGGGACAAGAGGAAATGGCCTCAAGTTGCACCAGGGGAGGTTCATGTTGGGTATCAGGAAAAAAATGTTTCCACTGAAAGGGTTATGAAGCCTTGGAATGGGCTGCCCAGGGAAGGGGTTGAGGCACCATCCCTGGAGGTATTTAAAAGACAGGTTGACCTAGTGCTTAGAGACATGGCTTAGCGATGGGTCTTTATCAGTTAGGTTGATGGTCGGGCTCTATGATCTTAAAGGTCCCTTCCAACCTAGACAATTCTGTGATTCTAACGTCTAAAAATTCTGTCCCAGCAGCAGAGCAATGCACACGTAGGTATGGGAACCACGGCAGGGTGACAGCTCGCGTAGTCTGGTTTCTCATGGTCAATGCGGACGGCACTGTATTCCCTTAGCAGCGAGAAGCTTCACACAGTCAGGGGGGTGGGTTTTTTGTTCCCAGTACTTCACAGATGAAAAGTACATATGGAAGTATGTCCTACTTAATACAAGTGTGGATATTCTTATTATTCATGTAAGTAGAGATTTTCAAAGATAATTTGTTAATAGCTGACATCCACTAACATATGGGAACGAACCTGAGATGTTAAAGCATGAGCCGTAAGAAGGGCAGAGTACACGACCTGGGAGGAGACACCCCTTGGATAACGGGCGGAAAGGCTCCCCTGAACAACCTGGCTTCCCTCTGAGCTGGACGGACCATCCTTTGATTGTAAGGCTTGGGCTTTTTAAATTACGTGAACAAAAGCAATTCTGATCATTTCTGCTCTGGAGCCCCCTGTTTAGTACGCCGTAAAATGAGATGCGCTTCCTCCCCATCGGTTCCTGAACAGCCCTCACATGTTAAAGACTTATGGACACCGCTAATCTGTGACAAACCCAGGAAGTGTAATTAGTCCTGCCAAACCATCTGTCAGGCCTGAGAGACTTGGATGATATTTGGGAAAGCATCTAAACATGTGTGTGCTTGTCCTAAGTCCCAGACCATCAAAACTTGGCCAACAGCTGGGTAAAACAGGATTTGACACTTCTGTTGAAAAGGCCAGAGAAGGAAAATGCTGCTAATACAGAAAGGCACCCAGTATTAGTGACTTCAAAATCCTGCTATAAACCATCAGCCCAGAACCGAAAGTAACTGACAGTAATTAAAACTGTCCTGACACTCCCACACAAAGACAAAAAATCCACGGGAGCAGTCACAGGCGGCACAAAAATACTGCACCAGCACCGTCACTGGGAGACGGGCTTTAAATCTGTGTGTGTTTTGGTTTACCCTTAAACCACCTCCTGATACCACACATCCACGGCAGCTCTCCAAGAGGCGTTCTCGGGGGAGCCACAAAGCCAAAGATGGAATGGAGTGGGAAGGTGTCTGTCCCAAAGGAAAGGCCCAGCCTCACAAAGCTTGAACACACGCTCCTCCCGAAAGGAATCAGAGCAACTGGTGTTCACAGCGTCTCGAGAGCCGCCGCTCTGTTCTGCCAGAACAACTCCAGTGGTTCCCTTATCACCCTGCTCTCCAAGAAAACATTTTGGACACATTTCACAGCAGAACTGTGAACAGAAAAGGGAGAGGGAAAAACTTGTGACTATTTCTGTACCCTACACTCTGCCTTGAGACAAAGCACCCAACTGGGTGCTTGGATATTAACACCACAATGGAATGAATAACGTAAGGATGGTGAAAGACTGGCCAAGTCTGGCCAAGTCAGAGGGCACAGGGCAGACTACCACAGCAGTGCTCCGACTGACAAAAGACTCTGTAAGCGCTCTCACCATGGAGATCTGTTAATTCATGTGGTCAGTGTATGCCCAAGGGCCAAAGCCCACAGTTAAACTAACTGCATTCACTGTAGAAACTCTATAAACACGGTTACAATGACTTTGGTTAACTTCACACTTGCCAAAATTTGCTGCTATTTCAAAGTAAACATTTTTCACAGAAGAATCGTAACATGGTTGAGAATAATGTTGAGAAGCTCCAGAGGAAAAACAGAGTTTTGCTTTTCCTTTAATGATTCTACTGGTCTGGAAGACTGTCAGCAGTGACAGCCAGCTAATCCTGACTCTTTACTGGGAGGAACACGGGAGACTCTCACCATCATTCCCCTATTTCAGTTCTAAAAAGCACAATCTCTGGGTTGCTCAGGAAGCAATTGGTTTTTTTTACCCACGGAAATTTTATTCCAGGTACTTATCTGATTTGATTCAAACCCCTTTGTCATTTGGGAGAGTTAGTGGATGCTCCACTCTGATCAGGCAGAGCAAGGACCAGTGTCTGCACCCACTGCACACCCCACTGATTCTCCTCACACACAAGACACAGACAAACACACAAACACCAGCCATCTCTGGTCTAAAACCAGTTATAGTCTAGATACACAAAAAGAGCCAGATCATTAGAGTGGTTTTTAAGGTTAAATACTCAGATCCATCTTTGTATTTCAGAACAGAAATTACTGGTAGCATTGTCACACTAGGCATGGCTAAAGATGTAGTCAAGCTTTATAAATTTCACAGTTAAGGTATCTTTAATGCAGAATGCATTCAATATTTCAATTCCTCATCTGCTTTTACAAATTTCTATGTTCAGACAACCTTAAAAAACATCAGAGGCTCTGATTATTTACAATCACAATTTAGCTATAGTTAAGAAAAATGACAAAGCTTGTTAATTTTCAGGGGTGGAAGAGCGTGCGTGGTGACCTCTCCAAACACTGACAGACACTAAAAAGCCTCTCAGTTGGTTTAACCGGATTTCCTGAAGTCACTACTTGTAAAAGGAACATGTGCAGAGAGACAAAGCGAGCGTCCCCACGGTACTGTCATATATGCCAAAGCTCCACAGATTATTAATACATGGGCTTGCCCCCTTCATTCTACAAGAGCTCTTGTAATGCCTCAAATTAATTGGAGGAGAGTTCAGCAGCTCCAAAGAGATGATTAAGATCAATTATTAATTCCTCTTCCTATTCTTTTATCTGTATGAAATATCAGGATTAGAACCCCGCTAACGAAACAATAACTATAATAAAAATAAATAGCACAAAACTAGCTCTTCCATAAAATAATTAGAAGAAATAAATTTTGCATGTTCTAAAATTCCGCAGTCCTGAGAAATCTCATCCTGTTGCATGAAATAAATGTAACTGCACTTTCTCTTTGAAGTAAGCAGATGTTTTTTTCCAATTTTTCTTTAAGAGAAAATAGGAGAAGTGGAGTTTACGGGGTGTGCCCTCAAGGAGTTTTGGGGTAGATGCAAAATGCAGGCAACAGACAAAGAGATGTCATTTTTCTTTTTCTTTTTTTTTTTTTTCTAATCTGAAAAAAGACCAAGAGTTTGTAGATATTTGTGACGGCTGAGGAGGGTGTTTGTTTAAAATCTGTATTTGCTGGAGTTCTCTGGAGGATCAGAGAGTGAGAATGAGAGATCTTTACATCTCAACCAAAGGACGAGAAGGAAAGACACTAAGCAGGAGTGGTGCTGAGCTGGTACTAACAAACAGAAACAAAGAACAGAAAGGTTAAAAATGTTCTAACTTAAATCCTCTTCCTCTTTCAACTGCTCAGGCTTTAGACTTTTAATCCCAAGAGCCCTCCAGTTTTCTACTCTGTCTCCTAGGAAAACCAGAGAAGTCTGGATCTGATATTTCTGAAAAGGAAAAAAAAAAAAAAAGAACTAAACAAACAGCCTTTCAAACCGTTTTGTACAACCTAACGCAGCAAATGGGACACAAGCAGAAGGCTTTTTTTTTTTCCCTCCTCCCTTGCAGGTCACCTTTATCCCTGACACACAGCAACAAAAGCAGAAAAATGAAAGTTAAGGCCAACAGCCTGTCCTTAACTGGTCCTGCTGTGCTTTGGTCCTGCAGGGCGCGCAGATTAATGCGGATGTCACACAGCATATGCTGGAGAAAGGAGGCACCGCAGGACGTGGTAAGAACGGAGGGTAAGGCTTTGGGCTTTCTTATCAAGGTAAAGCTCACAGCCCTGAGACGGTACATCTCGGCGGATTTCGGCTTTTGTCACTCAGATCTCTTCCCTCGGCTTCGCAGGCAGGAGTATTACGGGCATTGAACTTGTGCATCTGGCATTCCCGAGCACTCAATTATGCAACTTTGCCTTTCTTTTTAAAACAATACATACATTCCAGGGATCACGAACACGTGGAGATCCCTCAAATCTCTCATCTTCATAGTCAGGTGCTCAACACAACACAAAGCTTTTGTATGAGCTGATTTTTTTATCTCACGGAGTAGACAAAAGACTTTTCAAACAAGCAGAATAAAAGAGATAGTCATGTGTTGTACAAATGCTAAAGCAAATTACTGGGGGGGGGGGGGGGGNNNNGAAGGGCAAGTCTTCATACATTTCCCATAAGGACAATGGCTGCACATTTAAAATGACAAGTCCTTCTTTCATCTTGGGGTCAAAATCCATTTCAACAGCATATAAACAGTTTGAATCTGTTATAACTATAGTATCAATAACTGGAATATATACACAATAACTCTCCATATCACAAGCTGCGTTCAAAACTGCGTGCAGAAGTCACATTTGAACAGCTAAAATGATCCCCGGAGATTCAATCAAAGCAGAATGAAATGGAACATCAAGGGCTAACTTTGACACGGCGTTTCCATCTCACTCAGTAACCATGACCCTGCACCACGGTCTGCTCAGCACCTCTGCCCACAGGGAAGGCTAAACTCCGTATTTCTTGCAGCCAACCTGCAGCAGGAGCTGGTCAGAATCTAAATTTGCCCTTTGGTAGCCAGAGAGAGCACTGCAACTGGCTGTAGCAGGAGGCAGGGGACGGTGAAATCACCGATTTCTGAAAATCCCAGCAATAAGTCCTGCCCTGTGAGCAGGGAGCAGGAGCGGGGAGGGAACCAGGGATGAACTTTTGTTTCTTCCCTGTATGTTCCCAAGACATCAACCTCTCTATAAATATGGTCACCGAAGCAGAAGCTATCTGACAGAATACTTGATTTTTTTCTTTAAACAGCAGCTCCTTGCAGTTTATAAAACCTTACCAGAATATATTCCTGCTGCACTCAAGATGCCCCAGCAAACTTTGTGCTCCCTAAGAAAGCAAGAGGGTGCTCCCTGAAGTCTTAATTACATGGCCAGCACTCCCTCTTTCTAGTGGAAAGTCTCCAGCCAGGCTGGAAGTTCTGTCTGGGAGCCTGTCGGCCCCTTGCAGCCTGAGCAAGGGGAAGGTAAAACCCTGCTGGAGGGGCTGGAGTGCTGGGCTCTGAATTTGGAAACAGGCAAGTCCTAAATAAGAGAGAGAAAAAGGAGTAAAAACAAACTGAACCCCAGCCCCCACAATTCTTGTTAGCCAGTGCTCGCATTGGAGAGGTTTTATATCCACACATTTTAAGAAATG
>JAHREE010000162.1:197004-207004 GCA_033628505.1 Tringa tobata | reverse complement strand
TGGATGTATTTTCATTTCAGGCCCAGGAAGCAGGGCTTTATTTCTAACAGCATTCACCTGGGAGTTTTTCTTGCTGAAAGGCATTGAGAAAATGAAGGGAATTAGGATGTGGCAGCCAAAATGACAGTTCCCTGAAAACACTGTTTTCTGTATACCTGAATCTGAGATTTTTCTATTCATCTCCCTTGCTTTCCCTAACTCACCTCCATTCCGGTGGGTGACAGTGCTGATCTCATCTGTCATCTCCAGTTCTTCCTGATCCTATATGAGAGAATCTGAAATTCAAGGCCCTCAATCCAAACAATGGAAGTTCTCAAGGCACTAAACAACTACACACCTTAAATGCTCTTCTGACCTCAGGACAAGGTTCCAGTACTCAGAAATACTCCCAGCTGAAGCTGCATATTATTTTCTCAGTTGCTAATTTAAAGGAGGGTTTTTCCTTTCCTTTTTTAAGAGCTTGGCACTCTTCTTACCAGTCTTCTGATAAAGAGTTGCTCTTCTTTCACTTCCCTTTACAGAGAAATTATTAGCTTTTGAAAATCAACTTAATCACAAAAACCACTAATGTCTCCAAACTCGTGTTTTCATCATTCACTCCTTTTTAAGCTAATTATTTTATATGACCTGTGGGAGCTGTATCAGTCCCATCATTCCACCTTATATAGATACCCAGTCCCTGTGAACTGTCATTTATCCTAAGTCTGTCCACAGCAAAACTCTCACCGTTCTGTCCTTGGATTCTTGCCTGAGAAATACCTTAAGAGCAAGTTTCCTACTTAGGCTTGCTCATTACAGTAGAAAGCATTATCTTATAATTGATCTTCTCTCTATATGTTAAACACTCTTAGCATCTTGTCAACCCTCCAATATGGTCAATTACTAGATAATAGCGCCCACTTCCACATGTCTTATTACTTAAATGGTAAGATCAATAATTAAGAGTATATAGCACCATTAAGCACCTGCTGATGAAAGGCTGCTGATGCATGGAATGAATAAATGTAATTACCACACCTATTTCTTTTGCTGATATTGAGGATATCAGACTTTGAAACACCTACATTCCCTAGGGCTTCAGGACATTTTTTCATCCCCAGCTCTACCTTTACCAGAAGTTCCCGATGAATAAAAAAGAAAAAAAAAAAAACATTAAATTTCTATTTCTTGTGTCTGTGTTATCTCATTATCAGGATGAAACAAAGTTCTGGCTGCTCTAGTTGAATGTTAATGATCCTGTGATTGATTACAAGTTCCTTTGCTTGTTTTTTGATGATTGGATACAATCTATTAGTTTCCTTTTCTTCTGTTTTCTTTCCATTTTGGTGGCTCATAGTCCATACATATTATGTAAATGCCTCAAGATTTCAGCTTTTACTTTTATTCATATTACAGAATTACCTGTCCTATTTCCTCTTTGCCCTTGGGACTGGGTCACAACATATGATATAAAAATAGATTAGCTTTAATGGCTGAATTATAATATCGATTTGATATCTAAGCTGGTATCAATTCACTATCTTACCAATAAAAATAGACATAAAATCCAGAATGTTAATCCTTCCTTTAGACAAGCGATGTGCTTCAGTACAAGCTAATTTTTACAGAATTTTCATGTGCTGTCAAAGTTAGGTAGAAGGGATAAAAAAATCACACATAAAATATATTTACTGGCACTATGAGAAACTATCTCATGGTATCCGTTTTGTCTCTCAATTCATGTCAAGAGAACTTGATCACTTCAATATAAGGACTATTTACAGAGTGAACAACTAGCAAATCATCCACTCAACCTGTGTCTAGAGAAGTTCAATGCTAAAAGGAAATCACAGATTGTGTTTTCTAGGAAAAAAACCCTAGAAAACCTGACTTTATCTTCCTTATTGAGCTATGGACTTCAGCATGGTGAAACTCTGGTTTATTTTGTTTATTTTCATCCTGATGAGTAACACAACTGTTGGATTCGGAGCAGTTTACAATTGTACAACAAAGTTTCCATAATCTCCATTACCTCCATGTACTGAAAACCAGAAGAGTTTTAAGTGTATTTATTATTTTTTGCTTGTAAACTCAATTTCACTGTTCAAAGTCTGCACAGGAGGGAAAATACTATTATCTGAGCTGAAAGGGAAATAAAACCTATGTCCTCTTACATTCCTCAGATGCTGACATGACCCAGAGACATATAACAGAAAAGTTTTTCACTCTTTTCAAATACTTAAAAACGTTGTTTTCTAAACTTATGAGTATTCACAGAAAATGTCCCTTACATGAGTAAACGTCGGGTTTTTTTAAATGAAGAGCCTTTCACTTCCTGAAAAACTTTGTTCAAGAGCAACCCACCATACACATTAATGTAAGGAATGGGAATTATCTCCAAGATCTTCACGTCAATTATCCTATTTTCCCCTCGAAATCACAGCAAAATGCCCCTTTGTGTATTCTCCCCTTTGAAAGGAACTGGGCATAATTCTGATACACTCATTGACCTCAATGAAACAAAATGCTTTCCTCATGTCAAAGAGTAAAAATAAGTATGGGAGAGTATGTTGGAATTTTCATACTGAGGCTATATATAAAAATCTGGCAAGAAATCAATCTTAGTCCATAATAGTTGTCTAATGCCAAATTATTTCCTTAAGCCTTTGATGTTCTCCATTTTGCTGTATTACTCTTATTTTCTTCATTCTGATATTTTTACCAGCTGATCTTTGGACGAGAAAATGACAACAAATGGCCAGTCACAAGAGCACTCAGCATTACTGTGTCACTAGAAAAGTCCTAAGAATAATAATTCTTGCTACACCACAGTGATTCCAGTCAGACATCGATGCTGAAAGTTTGATTCCTAGTTTTATCTGTTCAGTCAGATGAGTTTAAATGACACCATCACTAGTGCTACACTTTCAGAAACCCCACACAACTGCATGAAAAAAAAAGACATTGAGGGGCTGGAGCGGGTCCAGAGAAGGGCAACGGAGCTGGTGAGGGGTCTGGAGCACAAGTCTTGTGAGGAGAGGCTGAGGGAGCTGGGGGTGTTCAGCCTGGAGAAAAGGAGGCTGAGGGGAGACCTTCTCGCTCTCTCCAACTCCCTGAAAGGAGGGTGTAGCCAGGGAGGGTCGGTCTCTTCTCCCAAGGAACAGGCGATGGGACAAGAGGAAATGGCCTCAAGTTGTGCCAGGGGAGGTTCAGATTGGAGATTAGGAAAATTTTTCCACTGAAAGGGTTATTAAGCCTTGGAATGGGCTGCCCAGGGAAGGGGTTGAGGCACCATCCCTGGAGGGATTTAAAAGATGGGCTGACCTAGTGCTTAGTGACATGGTTTAGTGATGGTTTTTATCAGAGTTAGGTTGATGGTTGGACTAGATGATCTTAAGGGTCCCTTCCAACCTAGACAATTCTATGATTCTATGACTTCAGCCTTTTTCATCTAGGAGTTCTACAGGTGTATTATATCCATTTCCAATCAAAGTACACAAACGGATGAACACCTATTTTCTCCCATTCCCCACTCCCTCCAAACCTTCCTAGACTTTTTTTCCTTAACACTAAATACACTACACACTTTCAAGCTGGCTGTTTTTGCCACAGCTACTTCATCCATTTTTAATTGCCGCAAACACAAATGTCAAATGTTGTATTACAAGAAATGAGTCACATCTGTGTTCATAACAAAGGAAATGTTTTATGGAGCAGATTCAAAGCTTGCACAACACATAGATCGTCTTCTTTTTTTAATATGCTAAGAAATATCTGTGGTTTTGGACTTTTCAGGAAAAGATCAGCAGACCTTCCACAATAATCACTTGAGACTAGATCTGTATCGTCCAAAAGCTGTTAAAATCTGCTCTAAATCAGTAACATCTCCTTTAAGGAAGTGGGGGAGAGAAATAAGGGAGAAAATAAAAAGTTATCTCAAACTAAAGCTCATGGTTTTGAAGTTCTCTGCTTTTAGCAAGTTCTGTTCTATTTAATAGCTTCCAGAGTCAGGAAGGTCTCGGGTAGACCTGAGGTACCTAACCATGCCAGCAATTAGTTCCTCCAGACAGTGTGTCTGTTGTAATGGAGTTCACTTAACTTCACATGGGGAATCACTTCTCTTTGATGGTGAGGTTTTTTCTTCCTTCCCTCCTATTATTTCTCTCCCTTGCCTCTCGGCAGCTCGCCTGTCTTGGCATCTGACCTCCACTTGCTCCATGGATTGACTGTTTCAGGGCACTCTTAGGGAATTAAAATCTCTGCCCGTTCCCCTGAGAATCTCAATACACCCCCAAGTTTGTTGCAAAATCCAGGTCTTCCAAATGCAAACTGAGCACTGCTTCTCTTGGCTTGTTTAACAGAAGTTTGATTAAGAACGTGGTTCTGTTTCAAACATGCACCTGATGGGATGCATCAGCTTCCGACAGATGCTGCCTAGGCCTACGGTCTCAGCTGCTGCTTTTAAACTCATCTCAGAACTTATAAAACCCGGCAAAAACCTGCCTGACCTAGAAACAAAAATGAGCACAAAAAGCCACTTCACATTCTTTGATTTACTTTAAAGCCAAATGTTTTGATAGCCTGCCTAATTGGTCTGGGATTTTGGAATAAAATTTTCGAGATTAACTAAACAGGAAATAACACTAACAATGCTCCCCCAGCTGAAGGGCGACCACGGTTAATTGAACTGTTTGCTGAAGTATCCATGTATACAGAGCCATGGTAAAGTGAAGATGCTGCCAAGTACTTGTTTTCCATTGTATAAAAATGTCACTCGGGCACTTGAGTGCTGTTTCCTATTGTCTGTCACCCAGTGTCTCTAACAGATATTACATGCTGCTAAACCTCATCCACTTGTCATTGTATCTTGATTTAATTAAGCATATTTTGGCTTTCATTTTTTAAAGCCACGTTAATTTATATATTTCTTTCCTCAAATGTCACCTGGTTAAGATTAGTTCAAGGGACATGTTTGTCCCTTGTAAAAAGAAAAGCTCCAACCCACAAAACTTTCCTAATCCATGTTCTTTTCTAAGTGGTCAGCATTCAGGGACAAAGCAATGAAATGCCCCAAATTACATGACTACATATATATACACACACATAAACAATCTATATATCTATCTGACTATATAAAGTCAGATATATACGACTATATATCATACTAAGCTTTTACAATATAATGAGTAGAGCTGCAAAAATAGCCCACCCCAGAAGAGGCAGGCAGCAAAGCAAAAGACCAAGGAGCTTCTCTTCCCCCTTTGGTACCCAACATGGACACCCATTCCCTGACTTCATCAAGAGGGATGCACCCACCTTTCACACTGCCCCAGAAGGTTCTGGAATGCATCCTCGCTCTCATAAATTGGGACTGCTCATTAAAATAAACGGTGCTTGATCTGTGCTAGTAGAAAATTTGGCCCTGTGATTTTTCAGGTCTACAACCTCCTGGAGACCTAAGCTGGAGGCACATTTGCTCCTCTGGTTTGTTTGCACGGCTGGTACCTCAACCCTTACCGAAGCAGCAGAGGATGTGATCACAAAGCTTAATAACCCTCCTCACTAATGCAAATGAAGCCAACAGAAATACTTTTTGTTAAAAGGGTTGTCTACAGCAGAGATTTTAATGACAGCACCGTGTTCATTAAGGATTCTTTTTAATCACCCTTTTTTTTTTATTTAACATTATATGCCAGTGAAATTTAAAAGCGTGTACTTTACTGGAATCCAAAGCACGTTGTGATTCTGGCATTTCACCCCACAGACACTCCTCGTGCAGTACATCCAGTCAAGTTACTTCCTTCCAGAACTGCACTGGTTTACTGTCCGTGCCTGTCCTGTGAAACACATACTCCACTGTTTTGTTCTGGTCAGGGATTTCTTTGGGCTGCTGCTGCTCCAGAAGCCATAAGCTCTTTTCTAATTGCCAGGAAGCAGATTTCCCCATCTAACTTTAGCCATCTAATAGTGTTTAGTGTAGATCATTTTGAGGTTCCTTCCATAATCAATGGAAAGAGAAAGGTGGAGTGAATCACCATTGAGAAGGAGGTACTTATCTCTAATGGTGGAGAATGAATCCCCATCACTGCCTCACCTGGGAATGGGCTGGAGGCAGGCAATGCACATCCTTCATCCCCCTGGCAGAAGAGAGTGGCTTTGCCCCAGGTTTCCAGTTTAACGCTGGGATTGGGCCAACACCCACTGCATCATCACTGCAGTGGGAATGTCCCATTATAGAGGCCCAGCAAGATCAAAACTTTCAAACCAAGGAGTGGCATTCATGGATCAGGGAGCAGACAGACAAAGGGAAAAAAGGTACCATCAATGTGAGTCCTCTGAAATCCCAGTAACCAACTCAGCACAGCCTGGAACCCAGCATCCCCCTGCTCCCTTCCCCACCACACCAGAACCTTGACTGCCTTCCACCTCTTCTGAAGACACAGCAGGTGCATCTAAGAAACTGCAATTATTAAAGATGAAGCACAGACCCAAGTCGCTGCTCCTCACCTTAAGGGCAATAAAATTAGTTTGCTTCTATTGCAGAGAAACTTTGAGCCAGATCTGACAGCAAATTTTCAGTACATAACATTAAAGCAAAGTTCTCATATACGAATTCTTCAAAATGCTGTGGAGTTAACAATGCTCCGTTCGTTTCACTCTCACCGAAGTGTACTGGATCAGTTTTCCATCTTGTCTACATGCACGCTGAGTCTATTACAATCACAACGAGATTTCTGTTGACCCCAAGAGATGTTGTTTGCCTCATTAGCACATGCAGCTAAAACCCAGCAAAGATGGTATTTCTTGGATGTACTTGTTCAGATTTCAATCAGCAAGAGGAACTAATGCTCATGAAAGCTATTTTTCCACCCTGTCCACACATTCATCTGTCCCATGGCCACTTACTTAAAACCTGAGCAGTCAGTTTGCAGGTGCCACTGAGCCACTGTTGAGAGCTGTCTGCCCACGGGAGCGACTGCTGTCTGAACCAGACCACTCCAGCTCTCTCATCACAAATGAAACACAAATGGCTTCCAGGTAAATTAGTCACCTCCTTTAAGGACCAGTTTCTGGTACTGGCATTAAGAGCGAGTGGCACTTCCATAGGGGCTGATTGCACAGCACTCACCTCGCAGGTAATCGCTGGGGGCAAGAGTATCAGCATCCCTGATTTTACTCCTTGACTGCCATGATGAAAAGAGACAATTTGAAGAGATTATGAAAAACATGTACCAAGAAGACACTGAATCTCATACACACTTTTTAATTTCAACTACTTTCGACTGTGTAATGTGGGCTATAGAGCTCATGCTTATTATGTGCTTCTGACACTCTGAAGAAATGCATGATGCCATCCCCAAATTTCAAAAATTTCTCCAAAGAATCAGGCTAACACTCAATCTAGAGCTCTTTTTCAGAAAATTGAAATGCTGCTCTAACTTGCAATGAAGTCATCAGAGGGGAGGAAGAACCTGAGTCAGTGGGTAGGGGACTGAGTGTGATGCTTGTGCGGCCCTGAAGCAGGATCTGCCATGGGCACAAGGCTAAAAAACCTTTCCACAAACAAGACCAGTTCATTGTACATAAAACACAAACAGTGACAGAAAAGGGAACACTTTTTTATAAACAAAAGCATTCCCCAGGATGAAAAAAAAAATCAGAATTTAACTACAGAAGGATTTAATAAGAAACAGCCTGTTCCAGTCTCTTCTTCATTTAATTTAAAATAAACATAAGCCAGATCTCTCCTAGACAACATGACAATCCCCTCCGAAGAAAGAGAAAGGAATTCAAAGGTCACCCTGGAAAGTTTGGTTGTTGGAAAACTAAGGAAGAGCCTCTTGTCTACATCAGTGATCCTTGAGGAGTGTCTGCTCTGCTCCCTCTACACACAAACTGCAGGACCCCCATTGCTAAATTTACCCAGCGCCTCGGCTCCACCATGGACAATTCAATCCACTCGACCCCCAACATCCATACGGATCCACCCGCAGAGCTCAGCACCTCCTGGGAGGCCACCACCAGAACCACCACCACCCTGGCCACCCCCAGAACTGATCCCTGCACAACGCTCATGTTTGTCCTCTGGCAAAGGCAGCTTCTTAAAATTTTCTACCCGTTCATTCCAATGATGATGAGGATCTTGAAGCAAATGGGAAGGCAGGGAGTCAACCTTCCAATTATTCATCTAAAGCTATTAAACTTCGGGGCCAATTCTGCAGAACGCCCGCATATCATTGTATATACTCACTGTATAAGCCATACAGTGAGTAATACTCATCATACACTGTATAAGCCGTACAGCCAAAAGCAGACATGCATTGCTGATTGCACCAAAAAAAAAATATTAAAAATTGCAAGATAACACCCCCCGCCCCAGTTTCACGTACCTCCATTAATCAGTTAGCCAAACAAATTCTCCTATTTTGCTCTATCTAGTAACCAGGGTAAATTGCAGCGCAGTATTAAAAACCACAAGGGTTCTTAAAAAGTGGAAGGAAGGAACTCTCCACACACCGCAGCAGCTTTTACGTCAGAAACCCACGTCCACCCCGAATTCTCTGTGTGGCACATTTGAAAGCCTGAGCTCTGCTGCGGCAACTCGCTCCTGACACTGACCGCTCCGAAAAGACTGCAAGGAAACCTGGCAAGAAACTCCTTCTCTAACAACAAACCAGGCCTGCAATAAAAGCCATCTGCAAAAGTGCCAATTATCCTTCTCCTCAAATGATTATGTTCCATCCAGTTTTGCTGACAAGCAAGTTATGCCACATTTTAATAGGCAATAAAATGTATTATTAAATAATTAGTAGCTAAGAAACAGAAATTAGAGGGCACTTCCTTTCACATACATCCCCCAGTACTTCAAGCTATTGATTTAAAGGCAACTCGATCCTCTAAAGAGGACAAAATGGAACCTGATACAGCAGTTTACCAGGAGACAATTACAAGGCTAATGATTGTTCGCAGAGAAATGAAGCAGGAAGAAATTCTAGAGAATTCCACCCCGCTCTGTTTTGTCTGATCTGTCTCTAAATCCCCCAAAGAGCTAAAATTTCTCCAAATCTGTTCCTTGCTCTGAGCCCATTAATTACAGTGTTAAAGGTAAAGAAGTATTGATGTCTTTCCTCTACTCCCTCCGTTCCCCCCCAGGTGATGTCTGGTACTTGTTCAGCCTTTAAGGTACGGTTGCGCTAACTGAAAAAAGCCCCACTAAGACCAATTAAGGCCTTTACTAAGAGGCTGAAAAGAAGACAAATGGAGGCAGAAAGCCCGATTACAAGGAACCTTTGTACAGATGTAAAGCAATTAGAATAGTCTCAGGGGCTGGGCAGTGCAGTACCTACTAGTACAGGATTTTACAGCTTGTCTAAACTTGGAACAATCCTTCTCTCTCTCTTTTCGGTGGAGTGTAAAAGTGAACCCTGTATTAGTGTCACGTATCGGGTGATAGCCTGGTATTGCTTTCCCTGAGCATGTTAAATCTGTAATGCTGGTCTCAAGATCCCTCGCGGATGACAATAGTGTTACACAGTCAGCTCTGAGTTACAAGGAAAGAAGATATGCCTGATGTTAAACCATGATAAAAAACAGAACCAGCTCTTCCAAGCTTCTTTTATTTGCCTAATGGTAATCCCTAGAATGTCTTAAATTTACTGCACTGTGCTGCATAATTTGGCACAGAATGTGTAAGAAGTGAAAATGTTTGTATTGCAGTTTTAATAATAGAAATAAATTTTGCAGTGACTCAAGGCATCTTCTAATCTCAGGTCACTTTTGTTTTCAAAAGAATAAAAATGAAAGCCAAAAATATCCTTCTAAGAAATGAAAACTGATCAGTCAAATGGTACCTGAGAAGTTCTCCAGCACCACACATACCCCTGGATGTCCCACACCCTGACAGATGCAGACCCCCCCTCAGCCCACTTTTCCCTTCCCCAGCCCTACCTATGATCCCAGAAGCCCCTCTCCCCAAAAGCAAGCACAACCCCACCACAGGTGACATCCTCTTGATGACCTT